>CATIWC010003096.1:0-93340 GCA_948472305.1 Vicia faba
ATATTTACAAAAAATAAAATATATTCAAGAAAATATTTTCAATGTGAATAAAAATAAGAAATGAAAATAAAAGCATTATTTACATTATTTTTATATTTAAACAAATAAGAAAAAGGTATTAAAATGTTTTTTTTATATTAGAAATAATTAAAATAAATACCAAATAAATGTAAAAAATTATGAAAATATTTTTCAAGTATTTTTTATGTTTGGAAATAAAATAATAAAGTCAGAAATGAAATAAAAATGAAAAAATAATCAAAATATAAGAACTTGGGCCAGGGCGTGTGAAACTAAAAAAGAAGGTGTTAGAAGCAAAAGAGCCAAGCCCAGCCCATCAGCTTCATCTTCTTCCTCCAGACTTTTGAAAACGTGCGCCTGTTCCACAAACTCGTATCTCCTGTATTTGTGATCTTTTGACAAAACTCAAAACATGAAACTTGTAGAGCATCAAACCACGATTCTAACCATATAAAAAACTTAATCTAACTCTCAAAGACTAGAGAGAATTTCTCTGGCCCTAATTTCTAACCTAGTTTTTTCAGAAAGTTCATGGATGAAATTCTCTTAGCACGTTTAATATAAATGAAAACTGAGCATATGTATAGTTTCAGGGCAATAAGTACTACATCTTTCATTCACAAACCTAAGGCTAAATGTTCCTAAATAGAGAGATAGAAGTTCATGAAAAACCTGTTTCAGTTGGATTCGAGTTGGACAATGCAGCAACTTTCAGTGAGGCCTGAGGTTCTTTTGAGCTTGCTTGATGTTCCTTGAACCTTTCCCAATGCTTAGTTTGTTTTGAAATGGCCTGAATCAACCTCTAGAAGTCAACCTGCATAAGCTTGAAACAGAAATGGTGAACACTGTAAATGGAGTTACAGTTGGCAATGGAGGTTTAAGATAGCTTGAGTGAGTTGAATGGAAGGTGTTTGAAGTGGAAAGGAGAAAAACGCACGAGCAAAATGAGCTATGGCACTCAAGTTGCAGCAACTGCCCTGTTTTGCAAGTTTTTGGTGTTTTGGTGTTCAAGAGTGTTTGAAGGATGATTGTCTCGTGTTTCTGGCTTACAAGGATGTGTAAGACTTGTTTGGAATGTTGGCTTAAGTTGATTTTATCAGATGTGTGTGTTATGGACTTTTGGCACAATGACTTGATTTTGAAGCAAAATGTGAGAGTTGACAATGAAGGTTGTACTGGCTTGTAACCTAGCTGCACAAAGTGGTTGAGCTTTGCCTGACATTAGGGAGCCTTGTTTGTAGCAAAGGGCTTGGTGTATGGCTCAAGAAATGAAACTTGACATAAAGCATGCTTTATGTAAATGGAAGTGTTATCTTTATGCCCAGAATGGAATTGTCCATTATATAATGCTCCCTTGATCAGAACAATGCCTCTAAACAATGTATTTGCATTCAATTTTTGAGTTTAAATGGGTTTAGAAGCCTGTAATTAAGTATAAAGCTAGTTTGGTCAGATTTTGCAAGTTGTATGAACATGTATTGGCCATGGTTACAAAGTGAGTTTTTGCCAACTTCAAGCATTCGATTCTCCCTAACCACAAATGTGTTTGAGGAGTTATTGGACAATTTGGAAAGTTTGCAAAATGTACTATAATCCATCTTTGAAATGCAACTTGAGACTCCAAGTGGAACTATGTGAAAAATGGCCAAGAAGATGGGTCAAAATCCTGCCTAAACTAGGGCAAAATTTCTCTAAGTTAAAAGTTTTAAGGACCCTTGTTCCAAAAATCATAACTTGAGATCCAAGCTTCTTTTGAGAAAACTTTGTGAATCAAAGTTGTAGACTTTGTGGAGGACTACAACTTTCATGTTGTAAGTTTTGTCTGAATCCATTTTCATTTTGGTGAAAATGTGGGACAAAGTTAGGAAAAATTAAGAAAATTTCATAACTTAGAAAAATTCTAAGTTATGAAATTTTTTCAATTTCAAACCCTAATTTGCAATTTTGGGTTTCTTGGTGAACAATTTTCATAATTTTACATATCTTGATGTAAAATGACCCTTGGCATTTGATTTTGACCAAAAAGTCAAAGTTTGACTTTTCAGTGTACAGTCAAATTTTGATCAGTTGACTAAAAATTCATCTGTCAATCCTATGCATTTGAGATCTTTTGAACTTGTTGAATGGGTCAAGATACTGTAATTGAGTCCTTGAGTCCATGGTTGAGCTTTATTTGCCATTGGCTAGGTCAAACAGTCAAAAATTTCCTTTGTACAATCAAAACCCTAAAAATGACCATTTTGCCCTTTTAGTGATCTGATCAAATTTCTTATGGAATTGTGGTCCAATATTAATCAAATGGTCCATATGAGTTTATAATGTTGATGTGGGTCAAAATTCATGAGGTTTGACTGTAAATTGGTCACAGTTGACTTTTTCCTCAATACAGCTGATTTTTAGGTCAACTGTCCAATTGACTGGGCAAAAATATGATTCAAGGCTTGAAACTTGGTATGGGAAAACTTATGAGTTCAACATGAAGTATGAAAGTCAATTTGGGCATTGTAGTTCAAAATATCCATGTGCAAACTCAAACCCTAATTTAGGTCAACAGTGCAAGGAGGTGTCTTGAACAGAGCAAACCCTAGCTTGGTCTTGAGTTCCAAGAGTCTTGTGATGAGAAATGTTGATAAAATGATAGGGAAAATTTTGGGGTACCATAGTTGCCCCTGTTCAATCTTCTTGAACCTAAAGAGTTAGATTGGCAAGTTTTCCTTTCGTGACTCGAAGGTAAAAGAGGATTGGACACTAGAGTGCCCGTAAATTTGCACTTGTCAAAATATTGTTGAGGGAATAGGCTTAAAGATGCCATTTGGAGATGGTAGAATCTTGCTAGAGATGGGCTTAAAGATGCCACCTGAGATTTTTTCGTTGAACATCAGAAGAATGAACATCAGAATGGTACCCGTGTTTGGAACGTATCTGAGTTGTATCTGGAGATTGGGTTTGTATGAGCAAGGGAACAGCGTCTGTGTCTGGAGCGTATCCGAGCTGTAACTGTTTTTGAATTTTGAATGAATATCAGAATGACTGTCTGTCTGGAGTGTATCTGTATTGTGAATGAGTAACAGAGAAACATCTGTGTATGGATCAACTACGTGTTGGGAGATAAGTTCTGAATGAGTGACAGAATGGAAACCGTGTCTGGAGCGTATCTGGACTCTATCTGAAGTTGAGATCTGTATGAGTAGCAGAATGACTTTCGTGTCTGGAGTGTATCTGAAACTATAATTGGGATCTGAATAAGTGACAGAATGACTTCCGTGGTGACTGCACTGGGGAGAATCAAACTTATGGTGTAATGGCCAGAATGGCATCCGTGTTAGGAGCGTATCTGAACTTGAAGTTGATAGTTGAATCTGAATGAGAGATAGAATGACCGCCGTGTCTGGAGCGTATCTAGTCTGTATCGGATTGCTGAAGTCTGAATGAGTAGTAGAATGACCGTCGTGTCTGGGGTGTATCCATACTGTATCTGAATAATTGTTAACGATAGGCTTTTAATCTTATCCTGAAAAGGGTAAAATGTTAGCTAAAACACAAAGTTATGTTGCATGATATGTATGATGCAATGAACTGTGTTTCATCAATGTTTATGATATATGAATGTAGTGGATGTGCATGTAAGCTGAGTAGCTGTCTTGCTGAGGGACATAAATCCTTGATAACTAGAGATAATGAAATCTTTGACTGCTATCGGAGGAAGTAAATTCTTGACCGATGTTGAGGATTTAAAAATATTTGATTGTTGAAGATGAGAAATCCTTGCTGACTGCTTGGGGATTAGAGATCTTTGATTGTCGAGAATGAGAAATCCTGGCACCACTGTTGGGGATTGAAAATCCTTGGTGACTGGTGGGGATTTACAAGAGCTTCGACAACTTCTGCGGGGAATGAGAATCCTAGGAAATAATGAAAACTCTGAAGAACTCTACTGGGGAATTAGAACCTGGGAGGCTTCTGCTTGGAGAAATGAGACCGAGAATCTTTGATCTGCCGAGAAATAACTCTGTGGGGAGAATGTTTACTCGGCCGGTGAAATCAGGAGCTTGGGTTGTACGCCAATCTACTGGGGAAGTTGGGGAACACTGAATGGTTCTCACTGGGGATTGATAATCATAAATTTGACTTCGCTGGGGAAGAAGATTTAGAACATTCTGGCTCTGCTAGAGATATGTATTTCATGGATTTAGGGCTCCACCGGGGATCTGGAGTTTGAACTCTGATGGGAGCTCTGAAACTTAACTTCGCTGGGGGATAAAGTTTAGAACACACTGGCTCTTTTAGGGATCTTGAGATTTAACTCCGCTTGGGATGTATACTTCAAAGTTTGAGGTTCTGAATGGCATACCGCTGGGGATTTCTTCTGGAATAGCACAAGGATATCTTCCTACATTTTCAACCTATCAGTAATTATCCTTTCTCAATTCTGTTTTATTTGTAAGCAGTGATTATATTCAAATGCATATGCCTATTTAACAAAACTTTGGACGTTTTCAAATAAAACATAAGTGTAAAAAGAAAAGGAAAGGAAAGCAAATTTCTTCACTTTGAAGTATTTTTGTATTAACTTTCGTAAGTATCTTTGTACAAAGGAAACAGACATCCTAGTAAGAGAATGTTGTCGTAAAAATTGAAAAAAATTTATACAAAAAGAAAGATGGTTATGTGTAACAATTCCATGGGGTTCCCATTCTGCTATAGCCTTTGTAACTCTAAGTATCTGGTCCATTCGCTGCTTCGTCCGCCGATGATTGGATTGATCAGAATCCTGGAGCTTGTTGGTGAAGAGATTGTTCTTAAAGTAATCCGACGAGACATAGTCATACGCTTTAATTCCCTAACTTTTTCCTGGACCGCCCTTTCGGGTTTTCGATCCACCGGGAAACCCTTTTTTGCCCAAGTCGCCCTTTCGGGTTTTCAATTTGCCGGGTGTACAGATTTTTTGCTTATCCCTTATTTTTGCCTGAACCTCCCTTTCGGGTTTTCGATTCACCGGGATGCCCATTTTTGCCCAAGTCGCTCTTTCGGGTTTTCAACTTGTCGGGTCATTTATGCGTAGTATCTTTTGACTATGTCCGCGTTCGCAGGGTGCGGCAAGTCGTCACCGTCCATGGTGGTTAGAATCATTGCCCCACCAAAAAAGATACTTTTGATCACAAATGGTCCTTCGTAAGAAGGAGGCCACTTGCCCCTGGGATCACTTTGCGGCAAGATGATCTGCTTTATTACAAGATCTCCGACTCGATATACCTAACGCCTAACTTTCTTGTTGAAAGCCTTGATCATCCATTTTTGATACGTCTGACCATGAAAAACAACAGTAAGCCGCTTCTCGTTGATCAAGTTAAGTTGATCAAGCCGGGTCTGATGTCTTCTCTCAAACCGGCATCCTTCATAATCCTCAAAGAGGGAATCTGAACTTCCATAGGTAAAACAGCTTCCATGCCATATACCAAAGAAAAGGGGGTTGCCCCTGTTGAAGTACGTGCCGTGGTACGATATCCATGCAGAGCAAACGGTAACATCTCATGCCAATCCTTGTAGGTGACTGTCATTTTTTGAATGATCTTCTTGATATTTTTGTTCGCGGCTTCAACGGCACCGTTCATCTTCGGCCGATAGGGAGATGAATTATGATGATAATCTTGAACTGCTCGCACAGAGCGATGATCATAGTGTTGTTCAAATTTGTACCGTTGTCTGTGATGATCCTGTCGGGGATACCATACCGGCAAATGAGATTCTGCTTAATAAAGCGGGCAACCACATTCTTTATAACGGAGGCAAAGGAAGCTGCTTCGACCTATTTGGTAAAGTAATCAATAGCCACCAGGATGAAGCGATGTCCATTGGATTTCGTAGGCTTGATTTCTCCAATCATGTCAATGCCCCACATTGCGAATGGCCAAGGAGTTGTCAGAACGTTGAGAGGAACAGGAGGAATATGTACTTTGTCGGCGTAGACTTGACATTTGTGGCACATACGGGAATGTTGATGACAATCAGCTTCCATGGTAGACCAGTAGTAACCTGCCCTTAGAATCTTCTTAGCCATCGTATGTCTGTTTAAGTGGGTGCCAAACGTGCCACTATGTATCTCGGTCATGATCAACTTTGCTTCAACCTTGTCCACACAACGAAGTAGAACACAATCATGGTTGCGCTTATAAAGGATGCCATTGCTTAGGAAGAACTTGGCAGCAAATCTCCTTAAGAACTTTTGTTCATTGACGGAAGCTCCTTCAGGGTATTCTCGAGTCTGGAGATACCTTTTGATTTCATCAAACCAGGGTTGTGCCACTATTTCTTCGGTATTAATCTCATGACAGTGTGCAGGTTCGTCCATTCGCTTGATGGTGATTTGAGGAGCCTCGTTATCCCAGTTGAGTTTAAACATGGAAGACATTGTAGCTAGAGCATCTGCTAGCTGATTTTCTTCTCGCGGGAAGTGCTCAAAAGTAATCTGCTCGAAATGAGGCAACAATGTCAAGACATGTTCTTTGTATGGGATAAGATTAGGATGTTTAGTGTCCCACTCTCCTTTGACTTGACTGATAACCAAAGCCGAGTCCCCAAATACAACCAAAGATTTGATTCCCAAGTCTATAGCAGCCTTGAGACCAAAGATGCAAGCTTCATATTCAGCCATGTTGTTGGTACAGGTGAAGCAAAGTCGGGCAGTGAAGGGTGTATGGCAACCTTCCGGAGAAATGAGTACCGCACCAATAACGTTGCCAAGTGCATTTGAAGCACCATCGAAGTATAGGGTCCATCGGGATCCTTGTTCAGGTCCGCCATACGGTCTGTTACCTTCAATGTTGTCCAATGTCATGATGTCCTCGTCAGGGAAGTCGAATCTCATAGATTGGTAATCTTCGACGGCTTGATGAGCTAGATTGTCAGCTAATACACTCCCCTTTATAGCTTTTTGGATAGTATACTGGATATCATACTCAGTTAGGATCATTTCCCATCTAGCGATCCTTCTAGATAAAGCAGGCTTCTCGAAGATATACTTAATCGGATCCATCTTGGAAATCAGCAAAGTGGTATGAGTCAACATATACTACCTTAGCCGGCGAGCAGCCCATACCAAAGCACAGCAAGTTTTCTCGAGCAGTGAGTAGCAAGTCTCATAGTCGGTAAACTTTTTGCTGAGGTAATAAATGACATTCTCTTTTCGACCAGACTCGTCATGTTGGCCCAGTACGTACCCCATTGAGTTATCCAAAACAGTCAGATACATGATTAACGGCCTTCCTTTGACGGGTGGCATCAAAATAGGAGGCTCCAGTAAATACTCCTTGATCTTATCAAAAGCAACTTGACAATCATTGTTCCATTCAACTACCTGATCTTTCTTCAACAACTTGAAGATTGGCTCACAGGTAGATGTTAGGTGAGATATGAACCTTGTAATATAGTTTAAGCGTCCCAAGAATCCTCTAACCTCCTTTTCAGTGCGGGGGGCAGGCATTTCTTGTATAGCTTTGACTTTAGAAGGATCAACCTCAATGCCTTTGTTGCTGACGATAAATCCCAAAAGTTTACCAGACCTAACTCCAAAAGTGCACTTGCTTGGGTTCAGTCTGAGCTTAAACTCCTTCAACCTGACAAACAGCTTTTGCAGATGATCAAGGTGTTCTTCTTTTGTCTCTGATCGGGCTATCATGTCGTCTACATAGACTTCGATCTCATGATGTATCATATCATGAAACAAAGCTACCATGGCGCGTTGATAGGTTGCCCCGGAATTCTTCAGTCCGAATGGCATCACCTTGTAGCAGAAGGTACCCCATTGCGTGACAAAAGTAGTTTTCTCCATGTCCTCATGGCCATTTTGATCTGGTTGTATCCAGAGAATCCATCCATGAAGGAAAATACCTTGTGTTGAATTGTGTTGTCAACCAAGATGTCGATGTGTGGTAGTGGAAAATCGTCTTTAGGGCTAGCCCTGTTTAAATCCCGATAGTCCACACACATTCTGACTTTGCCATCCTTCTTAGGTACGGGCACAATGTTAGCAACCCATTGTGGATAGGAAGTAACAGCCAGAAATCCAGCATTGAATTGCTTCATTACCTCAGCTTTGATCTTCTCATACATGTCGGCCCTCATTCGACGGACCTTTTGTTTGATCGGTGGACAGTCTTCTCTTGTAGGGAGACGATGAACCACGATATTTGTGTCTAATCTCGGCATGTCTTCATAGGACCAGGCAAAGATCTCAACATATTCGTTCAACAACTGTACTAAGCGCTCTTTGACACCTGGTTCCAGGTTGGCACCCACCTTAACCTCTTTCTTGTCTTCCTCTGTTCCCAAGTTGATGGTTTCTAGCAACTCTTCATGAGGCAGAATAGCCCTCTCTTCTTGTTGCAGAAGTCTGGCTAACTCTCTCAGCACTTCACAGTCTTCGTCAACTTCGTACTCAGCATGATTGACCAAATCTTCAGAGTCACCGAAGGAAAAAGCAGAATAGTCACCCATGGAATCCGGAGTGGATGGGTGTTGTACCCCAAAATTTGCCCTCCCATATTTCTCAAGACATGTCAAGAATAATCTCCAAGTGACTCAAGATGGCTCAAGAGTTGGACAGTCAAATCATCTCCTAAGGCAGTCAATTCAAAATTAGGGTTTTGTGTTGCATTTAGGTCCTCACATCCAAATGAACTCAAGTTCTCCCCAATGTCCTAATATGCTCTCAAGTTCATCCATGTCCAATTTCAAGCCTTGTAGAGAAAGTTTGGTCAGTAAATTGCTCAAGGGGTCCAAAAATCGACTATGCTAGGGCAAAAGTCAACTGTGACCTACAAATAGTCAAACCTCAAGATTTTTTGTCAACATTCTCATTTTGAAGGATAATTCATCATTTTATCAAGGTTTGATCATGATCCATCAAGGATTGCTCAAAATTCATCAAGATTCAAAAGTTGCTAAATTAGGGTTTTGTAGGAAAAGTCAACTCAACTTTGACCAAGCATAATTTTCTCATACTTTATTAGAAATGACCCATCCAAAGCTCATTTTGAATAGGATTCAATTTCCTACAATCAATATTCACACCCCAAGATCAAGAAATTCTCTCACAAAAAGTTACAAATTTGGACATTATAGGTCATTTTTGAAAGTCAACAAAAACACCTTTTTTTTCCAAAGCTTATAAACTGAGAATGGAGCATAAAAATGAGATGATAACACAAGGTTTGGTTAGAGGACATCTCAAGGTTTCTAAAAAGTCCAAGAACACCTCCAAAAGTTCAAAATTGAAGAAGTTATGCATTGTTGAAGTTGGGCATTTTTCCAAAGTTGCCAAAAGTCAACTATCCTCAAAACTCCAATTTTTGACAAAAGGGCCCACTTTTTTCCACTTGATTTGGTCTTGTAACACCACACACGCGTCCTATCTTCAGTTTTATGTCCATTCATTAATTTTTCTATTTTATTTGATTTTTATTGATTTAATTCATTTTAAATCAATTTAAATCCAAATAAAATCTAAATATTGATAACTTGGTATCTTTTTGATTGATACAGGTCTTTATTATCATCATGGACAAGATAAAACTCGAATCAAGCCATATCATGCACAAAATATTGGATTTGGAATGAAATTGGAAGGTTTAATAATGGAGAATCATCAAATATGGCATTTTTTTCAAATCTTGATCATGGTCTTAAAACACAACATTATGAGGGAGATTCTTTCCATGCTTTCTTGTCTCCTCATTCTCCTCTATAAATAGAGAGCCACACAAGCTTGAAATATATGAAAATCCTCTCTAAAAAGCTCTCAAAAAGCTCTTCAAAAAGTTCTCTAAAATCTCTTCAAAAAGCTCTCCAAAAATCAAAGAATTGGTGCAAGTCATATCTCGAGGTTCCGGCCTCTCGTAATTGACATCAAGCCTCAAACCATCCTCTTGAAGTCCTCATGAGTCTTACAAGGCCCAAGAGCAATCCATCACACGCCTAGCACGCCCACCGGTTTGGTAAAATTTTAAATTTCGAATCTCTAATTTTAATCACATTTTATGGTATGCTAACGTTTGTTTGAGTTTATATAGAACAGTTATGGATGGTTGAATCATAGGTTCCACACAAGAATCAAAAAACACCATAGTTAGAGCATGAAGCTTTCGAAGATCCGAGCTCATGGATGCTTTCTGCACCCTCTAAAAAAAAGGCTCAATTTCTCTATTTTCTCATATTTTATTTATTTTGTTTAATTATTTTATTTTTACTTAATTAATTTACTAACCAATAACAAATTTTCTTTTTATTAAAAAAATCACAAAAATATCATTTTGTCCAATTAAAATTAAGAACTTTATTTTTCTTTAATAAATTCCGATTAATTAATTAGGTTTTTAATTCTAGAAAACTTTAATTTCTTTTTGTAAATAAATAAAACTAATTAGAATTTAATAGGTTTAATCACTAATTTAACCATTCCATTTTATTTCTTTAAATAACCAAAAATCCAAAAATAACTTTTTTTTTTCATTTAATTAATTAATTTAATTTAATGTAGTGATTAATTTAGATTTATTTCTTTCTTAAAATATTTATAAAAAAAAAATCACAAAACATTTTCTTTATCAAATTAAATTCTAACTTTTATTTTTATTAATAAACATTAATTAATTGATTTAGAATTTTAATTAGAATAACTTTCACATTTTTGTAAATAATTAAAATTCAATTAGAATTAATCTAGGTTTTAATTACTAACATTAATTTTGATTTCTTTCTTAAAATACCAAAAGACAAAAAATAATTTATTTTTATTCATTAATTTAATTAATTTAATTTAGTAATTAATTTAGGCTTTAATTAGACAATAACTTTAATATATTTTTGTAAATAATAAAATTAATTTAGACATAATTAGGTTTTATTAACATTGATCAATTTTATTTTCTTTCTTTAAATATCAAAAAACCCAAAAATATTTATTTTCATTAATTAATTAATTTAATGTAGTTTAATAATTAACTTAGATAATTTATTTCTTAAAATTCAAAAACAAACAAAAAATCTTTTCTTTAACAAAAAGGGTCAAAACCCTAGAGCTTTGCGCTCGATTTAATTTCCCACACGCGTTTGTTTATTTTTATCATATTAATGTACTTGCCTCCGGTTTGTAATAGATAATTAGGACTTTAAATATTTTTACCGCTTTATTTTGTTTTCCGCAATTTAAATTTCAAGGGTTGTTTTTGGCGATGTAAATACACGACGCCTTGTAATAGTTTAGATTTAATTTCCGCAATTTAAATTCCGCAACTATACACTGTTAGATGTTTGATAATAGGGAATGCATGACAAGATTAAATGTATGAACTTAAAATCAACATAGCTCACCCATGACATGTACAAAGATAAAATTAACCAAAATAAAACACTCGCACATGCGCACTCTTAGGGTACACCTCACTTGGTTGCCTTCAAACATGGTCATTAAGTATAGGAAGTTTTAGAGGTCGCCCTCTTGTCCAAAGATCATAAGTTGCCTCGAAACGGTTGCCTCGAAAAATGATCTAAGACATTAGGGTTACCGCTAAGGCGTCCTAACATTGCTTTAGTGACCACACGACCCTTAATCGAATTGACCCTTAAACTCCAACGACGGTGCTACCTACTCCTCCATAGTGGGATAGCATTGTCTAAAGGACATTTGTACAGATTAATTCCTTTTTCGGGTAGGTAGATGGTTCTTAAGTACTTGCTCATTCTAAAACAAAACAAAACTTTTCGCACTTACACCTTTCAAACAAAAACTTCTTTCAAACCCACAAACACAAAGAAAAGCAAATTTTGAAAACACTTTGAGCAAGTACGTAAGAGCCCGTGGATAACCACGGATAGAAAGGGTGCTAACACCTTCCCTTTCTATAATCTACCTCCCGAACCCGAGAAATATCTCAAAAAGGAATTTTTCTGTGCTTTTGTCTTTTCCTTGTTGGATAAAATAAAAGACGGTGGCGACTCTTGCATACTGCGACATTTTGCGAAAAACAAACGCAAACGCGAACCAGCATTCCAAAAACAGTCAATTCTATTCCCACCGATCATAATGGGTACCTGCATTTTATGAGTGTGGGTGTGTGGGATAGCCATCCTTAAACAAAACAAAAATGCAAAAGGAAAGAAAATGAACACAACAGTTTATAGATGAAAACGTCCAATGATTCATTAAAACATGGCATATGATAATGAAGAAAATCAAGCCCTTACAAATGGACCTATATGCCCCGGGCGAGGCATAAGGTGAAAATAGTGTACGAATTGTTTAGTTATTACAGACCAAAATAGGAAATTGCTCAAAGATAAATTACTGGTTGATGAAAGTGATGGGAATAAAGTCCTTTGCTTCCAAGTTGCTTAACCCTCCTTCGACGGTTGGAAAGATCCAATCTTCAAAGTTGTCTTCTTCATCATCATCTTCTAAGGCATTAATTCCATGGTGAGTGATCCTTACGGGTGGTCCTCCAGCCTTGGAGCGACGCATAGCTTTCTGGCCAACAGCAGTAAAACCTAGTCCGAACTTGTCCGTCTTATGGGGAAAATCAGGCGGTTTCCCCCACACTGTACTCTTTCCTTCTTTGATTACAGCCTCTGCGTCCTTGAAAGATGCCATCCTAGACATATGCTTGGGAATGATAGGCACATCAACCATTGTCTTCACAACTGCGACCTCAGGAGAAACTTCCTCAAAATGTTGGAAAGGCGTTTCTATGAATTCGCCATCCAACTCCACATAGCGGAAGGAGTTGAGGTTACTTATCATGTACTCTTCCTCGCCGTGCACCATTATAATCTTACCCTGAACAGGATACTTTAGCATTTGGTGTAAAGAGGAGGTAACTGCCCCAGCATAGTGGATCCACGACCTTCCCAACAAACATGAATATGAAGGACGGATATCCATCACATAAAAGGTGGAGTTGAAAACTTCTGTGCCCACTTTGATAGGAATGTCAACCTCTCCGTGAACCATTCTTTTGTACCCATCAAAGGCCCTAACCACGATATTACTTGGCTTCAGCACTAACCCTTCACAGTCCAAACGGTCTAACGTTTTCTTCGGTAGAACATTCAAGGATGAACCATTATCAACGAGGACATGGGCAAGGGTGGTTCCCTTGCATTCTACTGAGACATGCAGTGCGTCGTTGTGTTTCCTTCCCTTGGGGGTTAAATCAGCATCGGAAAAACCAAGACCGTTATCAGCAGTGAAGCTAGCCACGCACTCTTGAAACTGGTCAGCCGAAGTTTCTTGAGGCACGTGTGCCGCCTTTAAAAATTTGATTAAGGCCTTAGCATAGGCCTCATAGTAGAGTAGGAGAGCCAACATGGAGATTTTAGAAGGGGTCTGCCCTAGCTGTTCCACGACGTCGTAGTCGCTCTTTTTGATTATCTTTAAGATTTCTTCCATTTCTTTCTGGGTGGTCTCGAGGATTACCACAGTCTGAGCCTTCATCCTGACAGGCGCTTCTAGTATCCCCTTACCCTTATCGGTAGTATCAACAGAGGATCTAACTTCAGGTACATCAATTTCTTCAATTATCAGACCTTGCACAGATGGCTTAACAGGCACAGAAGCTTTCAAGGGTCCGAAGACTGCTCTGGGGGGAGCAATCTCCGGAGAGAAAATCTATCTACTGCGAGTTATCTTGCTTGTTCCTGCAATGTTCCCTATATCAGGGGTTTCATCATCAGAATTCTCTTGGACTGACTCAATCTGTTTGATACCATGATAGAAGATTTCACCTCCGTAGTTCCATGGTATAGTCTTGTTAGATTGATATGGGACAGGCCCCGACATGGTGATTTTCAATGGTACAAATTTAGGATCAGGCGTAATCTTGACAGGCCTTTTACAAGCCTTGGGAAGATTGTCGAAGATGGTTATTATTGCAATGTCATTGGTTGAAGTGGCAAAAGTAGCAGGAGTAACAGGAGTGAAGGTACCAACATGAGTCTTTTAGAAGAGTATCTCTTGGGTATCCATCAGGCGTTGGATTCCTGATTTCAACATTGGGCAGTCAGCTCGTATGTTTAAACAAAAGTAACAGTCTTTTCCAGAGCCTGGGAATATCCCGGCTCTCATCAAATTCACTTTAATCACTGGTAACGGAGTCAAAAGATTAGCAACATTGGTAACATGAAGGTCTTCCATAACGGTATGAACATTATGACCGTGCTTGGGCATTGGGGAAGAAATCACATTCGGCTTTTCGGGCGCATCGAATTCTACCTCCTTGGTGTCGATCAGGTCTTGGGTTTTGTTCTTAAGAGCCCAACAGTTGTTGGTATCATGCCCTATACTGTCAGAGTGGTAAGCATATTTTGCATTGGAGTGGTAATATGGAGAAGAGGTGTTAGGGTTCTTTGGCGCTTCCTTCAAATTGGTGAGATTCAGCTTTAGCAAATAAGGGAGTACTTGAGCTGGTGTCATGTTGATTCGGGTGAACTGCCGTTGTGGCCTTTCTACCCGTTGCTGATTAGATCTTGGCTGATTGCTGCGAGGTTGGTCATTTGAAGAGTTTTGAATCATCACAGCCCCCACAGTTGGTCGGCGCTCGGTTCTTCCTTGACTTTTCTGAGAATAAACAGCAGAAGCTTCCTTCTTAGCTGGGAAGGTCTTATTAATAGCAGTGGACGCGGAGGCATCTTTCTGAATCTTACCACTTTTAATGTCGGCCTCGACCCTTTCGCCGGTTAAAATTAATTCGGTAAATCCCGCGGAGGAACTCCCAATTAAATGATTGAAGAAAGGGCCAGACAGGGTCCCTAAAAACATGTCAACCAGCTCTCTATCCGATAATGGTGGCTGCACCCTTCCAGCCAGATCACGCCACTTCTGGGCATACTCTTTAAATCCTTCATTAGAAGTCATACCCATACTCTGTAGTTGAGTACGAGTGGGCGCTAAATCAGCGTTGTATTGGTATTGCCGGTAGAAAGCAGCAGCCAAGTCTTCCCAGTTATGAACCTCTGATCTCTCGAGTTGATAGAACCAGTCCAATTGTGTGCCTGACAAATTGTCTTGGAAAAAATGGACCCAAAGATCCTTATCAGATGAGTGGGGTTGGATCTTTCGAACGTAGGATCTCAGATGCATCTTTGGACACGACAGACCGTCATACATGGAAAATGTAGGAACTTTGAACTTGGGAGGAATAATGATCCCAGCGACCAACCCTAGTTCTTCGAAATCTAAACCAGGTACCCTTTGCAACTCCATGGCTGCCAACCGATCCTCAAGATTTTTAAACTTAATATCCTCCGGGGGATATTCCTGCTCGGAATAATCTTCGTCTTCTTCCTCTTCCTCTTCTTCTCCTACAACTTCAGATTCAGAAGGCATCGCAGTTCCTTTTCCTTTACCAGCCCCTTCATCAGACGTCGAGGGGAATTCAAGAACTTTTCTAGCATTGCTTTCAAACCTTCTTCCCATGATGACTACCCCAGGTCTTTTCTTCTTTTTCTCTTTATCTTTCTCCAACAGTGCTTTAAGGTCCTCTTGACCCTTTGCTAAGGTCATGAGGAGTTGCTGGAATTGAGAGTTCTATGCTTGCAGATCCTTAACCGTCTGCTCCAAATCCATCTTGATGAAATAAACAGCAGAAAGATAAGGAAACCTGGTGTGAAGACCTGTTTATGCATATGATGAATGGTATGTTATTCATGTAATGCATTCAAGGATTCAGAAATTCAAATTTGTTGCAAACAAAAAGAACACACGTCATATTAAGAAGAAATTTGTTAGTACATAAGTGCCCCATGGGCAAAATATTACAAAATTCTTAATGTAAAAAGACATTGCACATTCTCTTTGGTGCGATGTAAGTGTTGAGAGTTTCCTCCTCATGAATTCGGCGGGTAAGCTCCAAAACCTTCTTCTCACTGGCATAGAAGTTGGCTTCAAAAGTATATCGTTCCTCCTTGAGTTGGATCCAACTCTTTTGTAATTTTTCCAGTGATGTTGGCATTTCAGGATGTAGGAGGGTGTATGGAACCTCTCCTTCCATAACAGGCTCTTTGATCACGGGGAGAATGTGAGGATATGGCATCATAAGATTCTGGGCACGGGTTCGTACCCACTTGAGATAAGGCTCAAGGGGGATGGAATTCTTGTGCCCCAGTGTCTTACTATCCACTTTGTTGGGCATCCTCCAAGCTCTGATGAATCTTTGTCGAAGTCCTTGCGCATCATTGTCGAAGTCAAAAACCAAGTCAGGAATTAGCATGTCATGAGGGCCATCCTTCCGAGCATATCCAAACTGTCTTAGAGCTAAAAAAGGGTTGTAAGTAATGCCTCCCCTAATGCCAAGTAGTGGGACATTAGGGAATTCCCCACAACAATCAATGATGATGACATTATCTCTGGACCGAGAACACCAATGAACATCAGAATGTGTGAGGGTCATCAACTGTTGTGACCATCTTAAACCCTGCTCATTCTTCAAAACTGATTGTGGAAGGTGAGAAATAAACCACCTTGCTAGGAGAGGAGTACAGCACATGAGAACACCCATTTTCCTCATTGTTCGTGTGTAAAATGAGTGTAGGGTGTCCCCAAGCAATGTAAGCACAGGGTTCTGAGATATGAAAATCTTGACAGCATTCACATCTATAAGTTGATCAGGGTTTGGGAATAAGACCAACCCATAGATGAGGAGTGCTACAATCTCCGCAAAAGCTTGTAGATCTAGAGAGTTCCAGCAGTCTTGTGCCTTCTCAAACAGAAACTTTGCCAAGAAACCCTTGACACCACTTCTGGTTTCCCAATGTCCTTTGATATCAGATGGTTGCAAGTGTAATACTTGAGCAACATCTTCAGGCTTTGGTTCTTTTTACGTACCGTTGTAGGGTAGTTGATGAAGAATAGGAATTCTCAGGAGTTGAGAAAATTCCTCCAAAGTAGGTACTAGTTGGTAATCAGGGAATGTGAAACAATGGTGTAGGGGGTCAAAGAACTGGAAGAGAAATTTCACCATGTCTTTTTCAATGTTGGAGTTGACCAAGTTGAGAAGTCTACCATGTCTTTCACTGAAGATAGAATTCTCTGGAATCTTGGAAGTAAGCTCCTTGAGTTGAGGAGGGATTCTCACAAGGTTGACTTGAATTTTTTTCCTGCGAAGAGATTCCATGACCTACAAAACAAGAACAAAGATGAAGATCCAAACCCTTGAAATGGTTAGTGGATGCAAATGATGCTTCATGATGTTCATGATGTATGCACAAACATATGTACAAACAAGTCACACAAGATCCTAGTTTCAGGCTTGCATGAGGTTTCATAGGTAAGTACCCTCTTGAAGTTAGTTGGCTCAAACATGTCCTATAAATAGTAACCGGGTTCTAAGGAGCTCAATATCACTGGATTATTTTATGTGTTCATTGTTTTGGTTTAGCCACTTAACTGGCGACCGAAATATTCCAAGAAAACAACCCTCAATGAGTGTAGTATCGAGTATCTACCAACTTCGAACTGCACCAAAGCCGGTCATCACACTACCCTTAATAAAAGGCCAAGATGGTCAAGTAAGGTTCTAAGAGTTCATTAGTGCTTCATGACATCACTAAGCGGCCCTGTATTCTCTTTGATTGACTCAAAGGCTACCGGTACTCACAAATATGTCGCACTAATATAGCTATTGCTTCAACCATGTCGGTATACCCCGCACAGTTTCCATAACGTATTGCTATTTACCTATGAATGTTTCCCAAATCCGGGTAAAGGATTTCAAGCCCAAACAAGAGAACCAAATGTAAATCAATCAAAGCAATCAAGATAAGCATGCAAAGGTGATCTAAGCCCTAAGGTTACTCCACTTTTAAAAATGTTCCCAGCAGAGTCGCCAGTTCTGTGATACGGTGGGAGAACTGACTTGAGGTTTCGCGTTTGTGTTCGCAAATGTTTCGGTTTAGCAAGAGTCGCCACCGACTTTTTATTTTATCCTAAGGAAAGGTCAAAAAGCACAGGAAAGACCTTTGAGATGTTTTCTTGGGTTCGGGGAGTAGATTATAGAAACGAAAGGTATTAGCACCCTTTCTATCCATGGTTATCCATGGGCTCTTAGTTACTTGTTTAGATCACTTGCTTTGCTTTTCAATTGTTTGAAATGGTGCTCTTCAATTGTTTTAAATGGTTCTTTGTGTGTGATTTGGAAAGATATTTTGAAAAGAGGCCATCATTGTGGAAACCTTTGTAATGATTCTTGTTTGAGTGTATACAAAGGTGTTTTTGTCTTTTGAAAAGTTTTTAGTGTTTGAAAGTAGGGTTTTGAAATTGTGTTGTGAAGTGTGTTTTAAAAATAGCAAGGATGTTTTTGCAAGCTTTTGATCAAGTAACTAAGAGATATCTACCCTATTTTACTCAAAGATCTTTCTTATGTTTTTAACCCTTTTAACAGTGTTATTTCACCATTGTATTTGGTGAACAACCTTGTGTTAGGATGTTAAACGGGACAGGCGCGGGTCATCGTATAGACCATGATAGCAATGGTGCTAAGTATTTTTGACAATTTTCTTAAGGGACTTGATCATTTTTTGTTTAGGCAACTCGGATAGCGTCATCGAGGGACTATGATCTTTGTTTTGTTTTTGTTTTGCCAAAGTACTTAGCATGCATACCATGGCCCATTTTTGAAGGCAACAAGTGGATTGTAACCCTAGGGGTGCAAGTGTGCATTGTGTTTGTTTTTTCATGCATTTTTGTCTTTGATTAGGTCAAACTATTTGTTGGTTTTGATTTTGGCATACAAACCCTAATTCTCTAATCATGGCATAATTGAAAGCATTTAAGTGCGTAAAAAATAAATCTAAGCTATTACAACTTTGATATAGGGAGGGGGTACAATTTTTGATAGGGGATTATTTTGCAAGAAATTAAAACCCTAAATTATTACAACCAAATTGAACTTACAATGTACAATATTCAAATAAACAAAAATAAATAAATATTAAATAAAAATGTATTATGCAAAAAAAGTTTTTATGTATGCAAAGTATTTTTAAATGTAAAGAAACATAAATAAATAAAGAAGGATTAATTTTATTTTATTAAAGGGGTAAACCCTAATTTTCTTAAGAAAATAATATTACCTATTATTTATATACAAAAAATATATTAATATGCACAAAAATAAAAATATATTGAAAAAAGTGTTTTTTTTTTAGTATAAAATAATAATAAAATGAAAATGTAATATTTTTGTGTTTTTGTTCTAATTATTTAGTAAAATAGAGTATATATATATATATATATATATATATATATATATATATATATATATATATATATATATATATATATATATATATATATATATATATATATATATATATATATATATATATATATATATATATATATATATATATATATATATATATATATATATATATATATATATATATATATATATATATATATATATATATATATATATATGTATAAAATAAGATAAAATATTTACAAAAAATAAAATATATTCAAGAAAATATTTTCAATGTGAATAAAAATAAGAAATAAAAATAAAAGTATTATTTACATTATTTTTATATTTAAACAAATAAGAAAAAGGTATTAAAATGTTTTTTTATATTAGAAATAATTAAAATAAATACCAAATAAATGTAAAAAATTGTGAAAATATTTTTCAAGTATTTTTTATGTTTGGAAATAAAATAATAAAGTCAGAAATGAAATAAAAATGCAAAAGTAATAAAAATATAAGAACTTGGGCCAGGGGGTGTGAAACTGAAAAAGAAGGTGTTAGAAGCAAAAGAGCCAAGCCCAGTCCATCAGCTTCATCTTCTTCCTCCAGACTTTTGAAAACGCGCGCCTGTTACACAAACTCGTATCTCCTGTATTTGTGATCTTTTGACAAAACTCAAAACATGAAACTTGTAGAGCATCAAACCACGATTCTAACCATATAAAAAATTTAATCTAACTCTCAAAGACTAGAGATAATTTCTATGGCCCTAATTTCTAACCTAGTTTTTTCAGAAAGTTCATGGATGAAATGGAGGTTTGGGATAGCTTGAGTGAGTTGAATGGAAGGTGTTTGAAGTGGAAAGGAGCAAAATGCACAAGCAAAATGAGCTATGGCACTCAAGTTGCAGCAACTGCCCTGTTTTGCAAGTTTTTGGTGTTTTGGTGTTCAAGGGTGTTTGAAGGATGATTGGCTCGTGTTTCTGGCTTACAAGGATGTGTAAGACTTGTTTGGAATGTTGGCTTAAGTTGATTTTATCAGATGTGTGTGTTATGGACTTTTGGCACAATGACTTGATTTTGAAGCAAAATGTGAGAGTTGACAATACAAGGCTGTACTGGCTTGTAACCTAGTTGCACAAAGTGGTTGAGCTTTGCCTGACATTAGGGAGCCTTGTTTGTAGCAAAAGGCTTGGTGTATGGCTCAAGAAATGAAACTTGACATAAAGCATGCTTTATGTAAATGGAAGTGTTATCTTTATGCCCAAAATGGAATTGTTCATTGTATAATGCTCCCTTGATCAGAACAATGCCTCTAACCAATGTATTTGCATTCAATTTTTGAGTTTAAATTGGTTTAGAGGCCTGTAATTAAGTACAAAGCTAGTTTGGTCAGATTTTGCAAGTTGTATGAACATGTATTGGCCATGGTTACAAAGTGAGTTTTTGCCAACTTCAAGCATTCGATTCTCCCTAACCACAAATGTGTTTGAGGAGTTCTTGGACAATTTGGAAAGCTTGCAACATTTAATATAATCCATATTTGAAATGAAACTTGAGACTCAAAGTGGAACTATGTGAAAAATGGCCAAGAAGATGGGTTAAAATCCTGCCTAAACTAGGGCAAAATTTCTCTAAGTTAAAAGTTTTAGGGACCCTTGTTCCAAAAATCATAACTTGAGATCCATGATTCTTTTGAGAAAACTTTGTGAATAAAAGTTGTAGACTTTGTGGAGGACTACAAATTTCATGTTGTAAGTTTTGTTTGAATCCATTTTCATTTTGGTGAAAATGTGGGACAAAGTTAGGAAAAATTAAGAAAATTTCATAACTTAGAAAAATTCTAAGTTATGAAATTTTTTCAATTTCAAACCCTAATTTGAAATTTTGGGTTTCTTGGTGAAAAAGTTTCATAATTTGACATATCTTGATGTAAAATGACCCTTGGCATTTGATTTTGACCAAAAAGTCAAAGTTTGACTTTTCAGTGTACAGTCAAATTTTGATCAGTTGACTGAAAAATTCATCTGTCAATCCTATGCATTTGAGATCTTTCGAACTTGTTGAATGGGTTAAGATAATGTAATTGAGTCCTTGAGTCCATGGTTGAGCTTGATTTTCCATTGGCTAGGTCAAACAGTCAAAAAGTGTCTTTGTACAGTCAAAACCCTAAAAATGACCATTTTGCCCTTTTAGTGATCTGATCAAATTTCTTATGGAATTGTGGTCCAATATTGATCAAATGGTCCATATGAGTTCATAATGTTGATGTGGGTCAAAATTCATGAGGTTTGACTGTAAATTGGTCACAGTTGACTTTTTCCCCAATACAGCTGATTTCTAGGTCAATTGTCCAATTGACTGGGCAAAAATCTGATTCAAGGCTTGAACCTTGGTATGGGAAACTTATGAGTTCAACATGAATTATGAAAGTCAATTTGGGGATTGTAGGTCAAAATATCCCTGTGCAAACTCAAACCCTAATTTAGGTCAACAGTGCAAGGAGGTGCCTTGAACAGAGCAAACCCTAGCTTGGTCTTGAGTTCCAAGAGTATTGTGATGAGAAATGTTGATGAAATGAGAGGGAAAATTTTTGGGTACAACATCCGAGAACAGACCGGCATTCAATAAGTTCACTTTGATAGTTATAAGTGGGGTCTTAAGTTCATCAACTGAAGTAACAAAAATTCCTTCTTCAATGGCATTGGTATTATGGCCATGTCTGGGCATAGGGGAAGAAATGACATTTGGCTTTTCGGGCGCATCAAATTCAATCTCTTTTGCTTCAATGAGGTCTTGTATTTTGTTCTTTAGAGCCCAACAGTTATTAGTGTCATGGTCGGGACTTTCAGAGTGATATGCGCAACGGGCATTGGGATGATAGTGAGGAGATGTTGTGTTGGGGTTTTTCGGAGCTTCTTTCAAGGTCACCAAATTAGATCTTAGTAGATGCGGTGATACTTGAGACGGGGTCATGTTAATTCTGGTGAACTTCCTGACTGGCCTTTCCATCCTCGGTTGGATGTTTCTTTGTTGATCAGGCGCAGGTTTAGGAATCATAACAGCCCCCACCATTGGACAGCGTTCAGCTCTATCTTGATTTCTCTGAGGATAAATGGCAATCACTTCTTTCTTTCCGATAAATGGCTTCCTTATGGCAGCAGAGGAGGATGTATCTTTCTAAATCTTTCCACTTTTTATACCAGCTTCTACCCTTTCTCCGGTCAATATCAGTTCAGTAAAACCTGCAGATGAACTTCCAATTAAATGATTGAATAAGGGACCAGACAAGGTTCCCAAGAACATGTCTACTAACTCTCTCTCTCCATTTTTGCGCATAGTCCTTGAAACCTTCATTAGAAACCATGGCCATACTCTGGAGTTGAGTACGGGTAGGCGCAAGATCAGCATTGTATTGGTATTGTTTGTAGAAGGATGCAGCAAGATCTTCCCAATTGTGAACGTTGGCTCTTTCTAGTTGGTAAAACCAGTCAAGTTGAGTTCCAGACAGACTGTCTTGGAAGAAATGTACCCATAAGTCTTTGTCAGCGATATGGGGTTGGATTTTCCTTACATAGGATCGGAGATGCATTTTAGGGCACGAGATTCTGTCATACTTGGAGAACACATGTGCTTTGAATTTCGGAGGAATGACAATCCCCGATACTAACCCCAATTCTTCAAAGTCCAAACCAGGCACTTTTTGGATTTCCATCGCACTCAACCACTCTTTGAGATGTTTATACTTGTCATTAGCTGGAGGGTATTGTTCTTCAAAATAGTCTTCTTCTTCCTCTTCCTCTTCTGATTCTGACGGGACAACTGTTTCCTTGCCTTTCCCATCTTGGTTGTCTCTTTCACCGGATGTCGTTGCAAAGTCTAAGGTCCTTCTTGTCTGCCCATGAAATCTTCTTCCCATGTTTAGGACTCCGGTTACCTTTTTTGTTTTCTTTTTCCTCTCCTCAGCTAGCAAAGTCTTCAACTCTTCTTGTCCCTTGGCTAGGGTCAAGAGCAACTGTTGAAACTGTGTATTCTGAGCTTAGAGGTCCTTTATTGTTTGCTCGAGATCCATCTTACTGAAATAAACAGTAGAGAGATGAGGATACTTGTTGCAAAAGACCTACTTATGTTATGATGAATGGTATATGCATATGTAATGATTTCAAGGATTTTAAGATTCAAATTTGTTTTAGACAAAAAGGAAACACACGTTATATTAATAAATTAAATCTTGAGTACATCAATTCTCCTTGGGAAAAATAATACAAAAACTCTAAGATAGAAAGGTAGTACGCATCCTATTTGGTGCAATGTAGGCATTGAGAGTCTTCTCCTCATGAAGTAGCCTAGTGAGTTCCAAAACCTTCTTCTCGCTTGAGTAGAATTGGGCTTCGAAAGTATCTCGCTCCCCCTTGAGTTGTATCCAATATCTTTGTAGATCTTCCAGAGAGGTAGGCATATCAGGATGTAGGATAGTGTATGGAACATCTCATTCCATGATAGGCTCAATGATTACCGTGAGAGTGGAGGGGTAAGGCATCATAAGACTCTGAGCACGAGTTCGTACCCATTTGAGGTAAGGCTCAAGAGAGATGAAATTTTTATGCCCCAAAGTCTTGTATCCACCTTGTTTAACATCCTTCAAGCTCGGATAAATATCTGGCGAACACCTTGATCGTCGTTGTCGTAGTCAAATACCAAACCTTGAATCAGCATCTCGTGCGGGCCATCCATTAGGGTGTAACCAAATTGTCTTAAGGCTAAGCATGGGTTGTAGGTGATACCTCCCATAATGCCAAGTAAAGGGACATTAGGGAACTCTCGATAATGGTCGACACAGATAACATTCTCTTTGGATCGGGAGCACCAATGAATGTCCGAATGTTTGAGCATCATCAACCTTTGTGACCACCTTGAACCTTGCTCGTTTTTTAATATAGATTAGGGAAGATGCGAAATAAACCATCTTGCCAAGAGAGGAGTGCAACACATAAGGACACCTCTTTTCCTCATTGTGCGAGTGTGAAAAGAGTGTAGGATATCCCCTAGCAATGTAGGTACCGGGTTGCGGGATATGAAGATTTTGACGGTGCTGACATCTATGAGTTGGTCGGGATTTGGAAACAAAACCATCCCATAGATGAGGAAAGCCACAATTTCCTCAAAGGCTTGAAAGTCCAAGGAATTCCAACAGCTTTGGGCTTTCTCAAATAGGAACTTTACTAAGAAACCTTTGACACCACTCCTTGTTTCCCAATGAGTTGTGATATCAGATAAGTGCAAGTGTAGAGCTTGAGCAATCTCTTCTGGCTTTGGATCTCTTTCTGTACCGTTGAAAGGTAGTTGATTGAGAAATGGAATCCTAAAGATTAGGGAGAATTCTTCCAAAGTAGGCACAAGTTGGTAGTCGAGAAATGTGAAGCAATGGTGTAAAGGATCAAAGAACTGAAAGAGCACGTTCATCATGTCCTCATTTGTGTTGAAGGTGACCAAGTTGAGTAGGCGACCATGTCTCTTGGTAAATGGAGAGTTTTCAGGAATCCTTGAAGTTATCTCCTTGAGTTGTGAAGGGATCCTTACAAGGTTGACTTGAATAGTTTTCCTGCGAAGTGAATCCATATCCTACAAAACAAGAACAAAGATGAATCCTAAAATCCTTGAAATGGTTAATGGATGTATATGATGTTCATGATGTTCATGATGTTATGTACAAGTATGCATATACAAACAAAGCAAACAAATCCTTAGGTTTAGGCTTGCATGGAGTTTTATAGGTAAGTACCCTCTTGAAGTTTAGTTGGCCCAAACCTATCCTAGTAATAGTAACCGGGTTCTAAGGAGCTCAATATCACTGGTTTGTTTCCTTGGTCATTGTTTTAGCATAAGCCTCTTTAATGGCGACCGAGATATCCCAAGAAACCAAACCTCAATGAGTGTAGTATCGAGTATCTACCAACTTCGGACTGTACCAAAGCCGGTCATCTCACTACATCCTAAAGGCCAAGTTTGTCAAGTAAAGGTTCTAAAAGTTCATTAGTGCTTCATGACATCACTCAGCGGACCCCTATTCTCTTTGATTAACTCAAAGACTACCGGTACCCACAAATATGTCGCACTAACATAGTTATTGCTTAGACCATGTCGGTATACCCCACACAGTTTCCACAATGTATTGCTACTTACCTATAATGTATCCTAAATCCGATTAGAGGATTCAAACCCAAACAAAGAACCATAATGTAAAGCATACAAGTCAAACAATGTAAGCAAGGAAATGTGATATATCCCTAAGGTAACCCCACTTTTAGAATAGTCCTCAGCAGAGTCGCCAGTTCTGTGATACGATGGGAGTACTGACTTAAAGGTTTTGCGTTTTATCGCAAATGTTGCGGTTAGCAAGAGTCGCCACTGACTTTTCTTTTATCCAAAAGGAAAGGTGAAAAAGCACAGGAAAGACCTTTGAGATTGTTTCTTGGGTTCGGGGGTAGATTATAAAAAGGGAAGGTATTAGCACCCTTTTTATCTATGGTTTTCCATGGGATCTTAGTTACTTGCTAGATCACTTGCTTTTATTTGAAATGGTGCTTTGTGTGGTTTTTTGAAAGTATTTTGTAAAGAGGCCATTGTTTAGGCAATCTTTGTAATGATTCTTGTATTTAAGAATGTATACAAAGATGTTTGATCTTTTGAAAATGTTTTCAAGTTTTGTAAGATGTTTTGAAAGTGTAAGTGTTTGTTTTTGAAAATAGAAAGGGTGTTTTGTTTGAAATGGAGCAAGTAATTAGGAGCAATCTACCTACTCAAATGTCTTTCTTGTTCATTTTCTTTTCCTTTGACATTGTTGTCTTACCATTGATTTGGTAAGCAACCCTATATTTGGATGTTAACGGGACGGGCGTGGGTCATCGTATAACCATGATTAGTAATGTTGCAAGGTATCTTAGCATTCATTTTGAGGGACTAAGATCATTTGTAAGGAAACTTAGATAGCGTCATCGAGGGACTATGATCTTGTATTTGTTTGTTTTTGCTAAGATACCTTACATGCGTAATATGGCCATTTTGTAAGGCAACCAAGTGGATTTTACCCTAGGGGTTCTTGTGTGCAAGTGTATTATTTTCATGCTTGATTTTGTCTTGAATTAGGGTTTTCAATTTGATTGACTTTATTCTTTCCATACAAACCCTAATTACTAGCACGTTATGTAAAAGCGATAAATTGCGAAATTTAAAGTTACTACATTATTACAACATTTGTGGGGAGGGGGTGTACAATTGGTAAATGGGGATTGCAAGAATATAAACTTAATTAATCTATTACAACCAAATTGAATTTGTACAAGAATTACATAAATACAAAGTATAATGATGAATAATGTGTAAAGAAAATTAATTTTGTTTGATTTTCATAAAGAAAGATTTTTTTGTCTTAACCTAATTTAAATAAAGAAAATAATTAATTAAGTTTGAACTTATTAAGAAAAAGATTTTAAAAGAAAACCCTAATTATATTAATTAATCAAAAGAAAATAAGTTAAGGAAAGTATTTTTTTTAGCATTTTTTTTATCTTGAAAATATTTATAGCATTAAAATATAATATATTTTTAAATGGTATAAAAAAAATAATTATTAATTAAGTCTATAAGATTTAGTTAATAAAAATAAATAAAGTATAGTAAATAAAATATTTTTTTGTTTATAGAAAAAAATAAAATAAAGTCAAAATATAAAATTATCAATTTTTTTAATGATTTTTAGTATTTTAGAAAAGAAATATTTAAGAAAAATAAAATGAACAAATAAATAAATTGGGCCAGGGTGAAAATATGAAGCAGGGGGGAAAGGTTAGAAAATAGTCAGGCCCAGGATGGGGGAGGCCCATGCGCTGGAAGGAACAAAAAAAAGATAGAAAATGTAAAAACATTTGCAAAAGGCAGCGCTGAGGTTCGAACCCACGACCTCTATCAATAACACGCACTGCCTTACCACTGGGGTGGTTGTACATCCGTTAACTTAAATGAAAGGATAAATATATAAGGTAAAACGTTTCCATGGCATGTACTTCGTCTTCAACCTTCAGCCAGCTGTACCACCTGTATCTCATTCATTTCTCAATAAAAATGGAAAATGAAAACATGAAAGTTGTGCTATTTTTCCTCACGAATCTAACCATATAACTTATGTAAGCTAAAAGTCAAAGATGAAGATTAATTTTGCTGGCCCTAAATTGAAACCTAATTTTCTCAGAAATTTCAAATCCAAAATTCTTTATACACAGTCAATATAAATGGGAACTATGAACATGGTCAGTTTTAGAGCAATGATATCTATATTTTATCTTCACAAATCATAAACAAATGATGCATGTATGAAGATATGGAAGTTTGAAAACTTACGTCTTGCAGCTGGAGTCGTGAATGGATTTTAAGCAACTTTTGAGATGGCCTGAGGATCTGTTTAGCTTTCCTGGACTTCCTTGAGTGTATTCCAACTCCTACTTTGCATTGAAAGTCCCTGAATCTCTCTACTCAAGTCAACCTACAAGCTTGATTTTTGAAAATGGTGGATAGTGATGGAGGAGATACAGTCTTGAAATAGGGGCCTGGATTACTTTGGTATGATGTATAGAAGGTGTTTGAATGATCTGTTTTCAAAACGCACGAGTGGAAATGAAGATCATGAATTTTTGCTAAAAATTGTCAAGTTGGGCAGTTTTTGTACAACAATGGTGTTTTAGAGAGTTTTAGGATGCTTCAAATCGTGTGTTAGCTTGCAAATAGTGTATGTACTTATAGGCAAAAGGTTTTGAGGCTTGAGACAACTCAGAAATTGAAATCACATGTTATGGCTTGGTTACTTGATTTTGAAGCAAAGTTGATAAACATCGTTTCAATGTGAAGTACAAGGATTTGTAGAGTGGTTAGCAGGCTGTAGATATGTTGCTTCTTGCTTTTAAATGTTTTGGAGTCAGAAACAACAATGTATGGGCTCAAGAAGAGTTGACATTGTGATTAAAGTCACTTTTCCAAAATGGAAGTGGTGACTTTCTTCCCAAAATGGAAATGCAACTTGGATAATGGCTCAAATGCTTGGACAATGGATCTATCAGTTGTGTAAACATTAAATTATTGAGTGATTAGCAAGTTTGAAACCTGAAAATCAAGATTTGTACATCATGCTTGAAGATTGGATCAAGTGTTCTTCACAAAATGGCTTGTAATTCAAGTTTGAAAACCCTAACTTCTTGCCTTCGATTCTCCTTGCTCAAGAATGATATCAAGGAGTTCTTGGACATTTTGGAAAGCTTGCAATTTTCTCTACAACCCATATTTGAATTTCTTTTGAATATTCCCCTTGGAACTATGTGAAAAATTTCCATGAAGTTAGGTCAAAAATCTGCCTAACTAGGGCAAAATTTCACTAAGTCTTTTTTAGTTCATGAGCATGTATTCACAAAATTGTAACTTGAGATTAAAGCACTTTTGGAAGAAGTTGTGTGAAGAAAAGTTGTAGGTTTCATGGAGATCTACAAATTTCATGTTGGAAGTTTACTTTGAACCATCTTGTATCATAATGAAAAAATTTCCCAAAGTTATGAAAAAATAAGAAATTTTCAACACTTAGAAAAAATTTCTAAGTTTAGAAATTTTGACTTTTCAAAATGAAATCTTGATTTCTTGATTTCTTGATAAATAAGTTTCCTATTTTGACATGTTTTAATGAATTGTGATCTTTGGCACTTGAATTTGACCAAAAAGTCAAAATTTGACTTTTCAGTATACAGTTGACTTTTGATCAGTTAACTGCAAAATTCATTTGTCAATCCAAAGGATTTGCAATGTTTTGAATCATGTAATTAGGTCAAAATGATGCAATTGGACTCTTGAGATCATGCCTTAAACCTATTGACCATTTTCTAGGTCAAAAATCAGAAATTGCCCTTTCCCAGTCAAAACCCTAATTTTGACCATTTTTCCCTTTTGGAGATTTGATCAAATTTCTTGAGGAATTATGGTCCAATGGGTATCCTGGTGGGCTGAAAACCCGAAAGGGAGGTCCAAGAAAAATTTAAGGATTAAAGCGTATGACTATGTCCCGTAAAGTCTCTACAACCAGCCTTATTACTAAAGTCCAAGTTCAAATGGTCCAAGATCAATCCAATCAACTTTTATTCAACGGCAAGGGATAATGTTCGAAAACATATGGGCAATAGTGGGGTTGGAACATAATGAGATCACTTTCACATGGCTATTATTTTTTTGTTTTCACTTTTTATTCTTTCCATTCTTTCGAATATTTCCTCTTACTAGGATCTCGGTCTCTTTGTACAAAAACGGCTATTCATGGGCAAAACATCAATACAAATATACTTTGAAGTGCAAACTTTCTGTTTTTTCTGTTTTGAGTGTAAAAGTGTCCAATGACTAAATTGAATGAACATATGCATATGAACATGATTAAAATTTTAACAAATGTATGCTTAAAAACAGTGACAAGCATCTCCTTAAATTCATTTGAGATATCCCCACAGAGTTATTTCAATAACATTATCCCCACAAATTTGGATTCATAAAATCCCCAGCCAGAGTTTCAATCTCCGGAAGATCTTCTCCCCAGCTGAGTTGGTCTTAAAAGGAAGCCTTATGGAATTCTTCCTAAAAAATATCCTCCCCAACAGTTCGTCAAATATCCTCTTCAACAGGGTTTATTTCCCCAACAAACTACAGATTCCCCAGCTTGAGTTTGCCTCTCAGACTATTACAAATCAAGGGATCGAAACCCCTAATCCCCAGTGAAGTCGCCAATAGAGTCATTGGTATCTCCGAAAGTTGTTGTAAAGCCTGGAACCCGACCAGATAACAGTCAACTTCATTCTTTCAAGCAAGTTACTACGAATCCTGGACCCGACCAGATACTAGTTTAACTTTATCCTACTTTTAACTTACTGTGAAGACTGGACCCAACCAGATAACAGTAAATCTCAATTCCAAGTTACTAAAGCCTGGACCCGACCAGATAATAGTTTAATTTCTCAAATTGTTTAAGCCTGGACCCGACCAGTCAACAGTTTAAGCCTAGACCCGACCAGATACCAGTTAACCTCAAGTATAAATTGCTGAAGCCTAGACCCGACCGGTTAACAATTTAAAATTCTGAAGCTTGGACCCGACTAGATAACAACTCTAATTTTTTAAACCTGGACCCGACCAGATAACAGTAAATCTCAAATTTAGTTGCTAAAGCCTGGACCCGACCAGATATTAGTTTAACTTCTTCAACTCCAGATCCTGGACCCGACCAGTTAATAGTTCGAGTTACTGAAACCTGGACCCGACCAGATAATAGTTGATCTCAAGTTCAAATTGCTGAAGACTGGACCCAATCGGATAATAGTAAACCTCAATTTCAAGTGACTAGAGCCTGGACCCGACCATATAGTAACTTAACTTCTCCATCTACTACAAAGCCTGGACCCGACCAGTTAACAGTTCGAGTTGCTGAAACCTAGACCCGACCAGATAACAGTTTAATTCTTACAAACCACTAATAAAACTCCTTTTCCCTAGTAGAGTTTGCCACTATCCCAGCGAGTTGCTCCAAAGCAGGGAATCCCACCAGATAACAGTTAACTTCTTTATCCCCAGCAAGTTATTGTGAAGCCTGGAATCCGACCAGATAACAGCTAACTTTCAAGAGATAATTCCCCACCAGAGCAATGGATAACTAAAACTCCTGAATTCTGGTTCCCAAGCAGAAATCAACACTCTCCACGGAGTTTTCTCAAGCAAAGTCAATATTCCTTAGCAGAGTTTCTTCTCAACAAAGCAGGAATCCCCAACGGAAGCATTTTTAACAAAATCTGAAGATACACATATTTTTCATCTCCAATAACAATCAGATATTTAACTTCTCAAAACTCCCCAGTATCTATCAAGGATACGCTTCGACAACATGTCGCATTCATACATCATATAACATACATAACATATATGTACAACATAATCTCATTTATTTTGAGAACATCATTACACCATGCATACATTCGCATACAGCTAACCCCTTTGTTCCTTGCAGAAAAAAATCATTGATCCAAAGACCTCTTCTGGATCAGAATTAATTCTTCCAGTTAAAGACATACAAGACACCTAGTTTTCAGCACGAATCGACCAAATATTTATGCTGATGTTTCTCCCAGTTTCTACCATCACCTCTCCAAATGGAATCTATAAGCCCATTCCCGAATCAATACATCATCAAGTGCAAATTTCCGGGAACTTTAGTGTTCAATCATCTTTCGCCTTCAAGCCACGAATGGCAGATCCGCCAATCTAACTCTTCAGGTTTAAGAAGATTGAACAGGGGCAGTTGTTATACCCCATAATTTTCCCTCTCATTTTCTCAAAATTTCTCTCACAAGATGTCCATTGGCTCAAGAATGCACGAGGATGGATCAACTCAAGACACCTCCTCAAGCACTAATGACTCAAAATTAGGCTTTCAGTTTTCACAAGTACAATTGGACGTTTAATGCTTCATATGACTTTCATAGATCATTTTGGACTCTCAATATTGCTCATGTCAAGTTTCAAGCTTTGGATCACATTTTTGCTCAGTTAATTGATCAGTTGGCCTGAAATCAATTATTTTGGGCAAAAAGTCAACTGTGGTTAATTTATACTCAAAATTCATAATTTTTAATCCATATCAATATTTTGAACTCCTATATGTCAATTGGTCATGTTTGGATCACAATTCCTCAATAAATTTGATCAGATCACCAAGAGAGCAAAATGGTCAAAATTGGGGTTTTGACTGAGAATGCTCAATTTTTTACTTTTTACCAAATACATGACTTATTAGTTTGAGACATGATATCAAGGATTCAAATGCATCATTTTAACCTAATTTCATGGTTCAAAATATTTCTCATGATCAACTGATTGATAGTTGAAATTTGGTCAATTGATGAAAAAGTCAAGTGTACACTAAAAAAGTCAAACTTTGACTTTTTTTGATCAAAATCAAGTTTCAAAAATCATATTTCATCAAGACATGTCAAAATATGAAGATTGTTTCAATAAATCAAGAAAGTAAAATTTCATTCTAAAAAGTCAAAATTTCTAAGACTTAGAATTTTTCTAAGTGTTTTAAACATGTTTTTATTCTTCATGACTTTGTACCAAATTTTCACCATGATGCAAGATGATTCAAAGAAAACTTCCAGCATGAAAGCTGTATATCTCAATGAGATCTAAAACTTTGTAGGACAGAACAAGTTCTAGAAATTCTTGGATCTCAAGTTATTAATTTATGAAGACATGCTCATGAAACTAAAAACACTTAGTGAAATTTTGAGCATTTTAATCAGGATTTTGACCTAACTTCTTGGCCAAGTTTCACATAGTTCCAATTGGAGTTTCAAAAAATGATTAAAAGAGGAGTTGTAGAGCATGTTAAAAGTTTTTTAAAAAGTCAAAGAACTCATTGAGATCATTCTTGAGTAAGGGTAATCGAAGAGATGAAGTTAGGGTTTCAAACTTGTTTTACAAGGCAGATTTTTGTGATGAACATGAACCAAATCCATGCTAGGCTGCATAATCTTTGCTTTGCAGGCCTCAAACTTTTTTGTCACTTCATAATTAAATGTTTACATAAATGATAGAGCTATTGTCCAAGCATTTGAACCCTTATCCAATTGACATTTCCATTAATGGCACAAAGTAACATTGTTATTCTAGTAAAGTTGCTTTAATCACAAAGTCAACTTGTATTGAGCCTCTAACTTGCTCCCTCTGCACACACTCAACATATAAAGTCAGATAAAAATGTTTAAAGTTGGTAACCACTCTAGATAGCCTTGTACCATGCCTTGGAACCAAGTTTGTCAAGATTGCTTCAAAAACAAGGCAGAAATCCATAACATGTGATCTTTGTTTTCTGACCATCTCAAATCCTCAAACCCCTTGCCTATAAATTGAGACATCATTTGCAACCTAACACACGAGATTACAAGCATAAAAACACCCTTAAACTCCCTCAAGCCAGAAATTGCACAAATCCTCCATCTTTGTGTCATTTCTGATTTTGAATACCCAACTCATAATTCCCTCGTATGTCTCTTGGCCAAACCATTCACAAAGCTTCTAATACACATATAGAGACTATCCCAACCTCTGTTTTCAAACTGTAACATCATCTTCCTCTTTCTCCATAACCAAAAACAGAGGTCTGCATCTTGACTTCTTCACGCCATTTCAGCTACTCTCAGTTCAAGCCAACTATTGCATTAGCTTCTTAGAGGTTCAAAGAAGCTAACCTGATCATCACCATCACTTGAAAGAAGCTCAAACTCATTTCACGATTTCCAGTTTTTTAGGTATTTTTTCTAAACATCCATCTCTTCATTTAGGCATTGTTAGGCTTCTATTTTCAAAGACAAAATGTAGATATCATTACCCTGAAACTGTACATGTCCATAGTTTTCATTTATATTGACTGAGTAGGGAGAATTTTGAAGTTGAAGTTCCTGAAAAAAATTAGGGTTTAGATTAGGGCCAACAAAATTCATGTTCATCTTTGATTTATAGTTTTAGTAAGTTATATTTCTAAAACTGTGATGAAATTTGCTATATCTTTCATGTTTACATTTTCAATTTTGCTATATCTTTCATGTTTACATTTTCAATTTTGGTCTGGCTGGGCGCAAGGTTGAAGAAAAAGTACAGACCATGGACTTGTTTTATTTTAAGTTTAATAGTTGTTGTATTACTAACGGATGAAACATGCCACCCTGTGGTTCAAACAGTGCGCGCTAAAGTCTTGCCCTATAGAAGGTCCTGGGTTCGAGTCCCAGCGAGACCTTTTGTCATTTTTCCATACTTTTCTTACTTTTTTTTTGTTTGCAGGAAACACGCATGTGCCTCCATTGGCTGGGCTTTGATATTTTTTGCTTCATTAACCTCCTGTTTTACTCACACAGCCCCGGGCCCATTTTATTTTCTTATTTCATTTATTTGTTTTTTTTAATATATTTTACTTAATATCCAAAATCATAAAAAATCACAAAAAAAAATAGATTTAGGCTTTTATTTAATTAAATTAATTTTTGACATAAAAATAAATTTATTTTAATCACATTTTATTTTGTCTTTGTTAATTAATTAGAAATTAAGATTTTTGATTATTATTCTCAAACATTAAAAATATTGTCTTTAACAAATCCAAATTATTTTCTTTAAAAAAAACAAATTAATACTAAACTTATGTTTATCTTTAATTAAAATTAATTTAGAACTTAGGACTTTTATTTACTTAATTTTTTATACTAGTTTAATTAAACTAAAATCTTTTTTCATAAAACTCTAAAAACTTTTTTTCAATTAGTTTAATTTCTTTTCTAATCAACCTAGGTTTAGTTTTCTTAAGTAAAATGAATTTATTTCTTAGTTAAATAGGTTAGAAAACCTTTTCTTAACAAAACCAAACAAAATTCATTTTTTTTCATTCATTACCTTATATATTATTTTTTTTCTTACTTTGTACATTGTATATTTCAATTCTTGTACATTTATTCATTCAATTCAATATGGTCGTAATAGTAAATTAGGGTTTAATTTTCTTGCAATTCTCATTTGTAAATATGTATACCCCATCTCTAAATGATGTAATAGCGTATTACTTTTCACAATTTATCGCTTTAATATAAATGCTAGTAAATTAGGGTTTGTATGGAAAGATAAAATCAATACTTAGAAAATCCTAATCCAAGATAAATCAAGCATGAAACACAAAACACTTGCACACTTTTCACCTCTAGGGTTAACTCCACTTTGTTGCCTTATAATAGTCATGATATGCATGTGAGACATCTTAGCAAAAACAATCAAAAATACAAGATCATAATTCCTCGATGACGCTACGAATGTTGCCTTACAAATGATCTTAGTTCCTTAAGAAAAATGCTAAGGTATGTCACAACATTACTATCCATGCCTATACGATGACCCACGCTCGTCCCTTCACATTCAAAGATAGTGTTACTTACCAATCAATGGTGAGATAACAACATCAAAGGAAGAGAGAAATAAACAAAAGACTTTTGAGTAGGTAGAACGTTCTTAGTTGCTTGCTCAAAATCCATCTTCAAAATAAACATCTTTCAAAATACATCAAACACTTTCAAAACATGAAATATTTTCAAAAAGTCCATCACTTTGTATCCATTCTTATAGAGACGAGAATCATTACAAAGTTTGCCTAAATGAATGTACTTTTCAAAAATACTTTCCAAACTCATCACAAACATATTTCAAACAAAGCAATTTCAAAAGTGAGCTAGCAAGCAACTAAGAGCTCATAGACAACTATGGATGAAAAGGGTGCTAACACCTTCCTTTTTAATAATTTACCTTCCGAACTCAAGAAAAATATCTCAAAGGTATTTCCTGCTCTTTTCACCGTTTCCTTATTATATAAAAGAAAAGTCAGTGGCAACTCTTGCTATCCGCAACAATTGCGATAAAACGCAAAACATCCAAGTCAGTTCTCCCACCGTATTACAAATACATTCAACAAATTTCCGCAAATGACAGTTAATAAATAGCTAATTTGTTATTTTCATCTCTCTGTATATATAGAGTAGGCATCAAATTGAGATAACAGATTTCAAATTCAATTTTATTTCACTCTTCTTCTTCATATACTAATTTGAGCATTGTAGTACTAACCTTACAAACTTCCACTCCACCACGACGGAACTCGCGATCCGTCATCACCGTCATTCATCTTCTCATTTCTAATCACAGAACAAACATGTATGTTTAAATATAGTCATCTCTAGACTTAATAATATTTACTTCCTATATAATATATAAGTAATTGTAAGTGCCCTGGCTGGAGAGTTGGCTTCATTTGTAAAACAAATAAGAAAGCAAGTTTACCCAGATCCCCTCTGTTGTTTTAATATGTGGTGTTGAAGAAGTTCAACATCTGGACCAACATGTTATGTAAGATGTCACAACATCAGCATGTGACATCGCGCCTGAAACTAAGTACTGATTAAGTAACTATGTTATATGTTGAATGTTTGTAACAGCTGTGACTTATAACCTAACTATTCTAAGTGATCTAAATTATGGAAGAGGTTATTTGTTGTGTTGAAAAAGTTCAACATCTAGGAAAACATGTTAGATGTAATGTCATGACATCTGACCTGACATCACGTCAACAGAATTGATAATTCAGTTATAGTTCTGGTACTTAAATACTCTGAGAATATATGTGGCGTTTCTTGTGGAGAATCTGAAGATCAATCAAGAATCAATCAGAATATTTGAAGAAAATACTGTTTCTAAATATGGAGATATTTTAGGAACTAGAAGATTGAAGACCTTGATTATAGGAGAAGTTTGCTGCTGAGTTGTAACAGCAAGGAGAAAAACTTGCTGAGTTAGGTAATAGGTTATAAATAGCATATTGTAACCTAGGGTTTAAAAACACACATAATGTAACATTGGGGGTGTTTTTGTCAGGAAAACCTGTCGGTCTGTGGCAAGGTTACCATGTATGTAACTCGAAACCTGTAGGTAAGAGTTTGAGTGTTCTTGGATGAAGCTGTGAAGCAAGTCTAAGTATTTCTGCATTACTTCATATTCATTGTAATGTAGTAAACCAAGTGGGAGGGCACTGCTTCTTGAGTAGGAGTAAGACTTCTGTTGTTGCGACAATAGGAATGGAAATTGGTAGGTTTCTATCTAGGAGTTCCTAGGTATAGGTTGCACTGGGTAGATGATTAAGTGAAGGATGGGAACTTGTGAAGTTTAGTCCTGAATTAATATTGCTAATAGTGGATCTTCTTCCTGGCTTGGTATGCCCCCAGAGTAGGTGTATTTCACCGAACTGGGTCAACAACTGATTTGTGTTTTTACCTTCAATTATGTCTGTTATATATCAAGGTAAAACTGTAACGTTGTAACAGATGATGTCTCAGAACTAGTTAAGACTTCATGCTGATATCTGTGCAGAAGAAACAGAACTGCAAAGACTGTTTGCTCTCTGCTGATCATGTACCACAGATGAGCAGAACTAGGCACATCGGTGTTCTATCCTCTGGATCTTCAAAGTAGATCTGGCACAGCTTGGTTAAACTGTGCTTCTGTTACACTTCAGTACCGAATCATAAAAAATTGGGTATCTACCTTGCAGTGTATTTATTATGTCATATCAGATGTTTAGACATTGAGTATAACATCTGAAGACTGGCATACACCAGAATTTCAATTGGTATCAGAGCAGGTATCCTGGTCTGTTTCTGGATGAGATCCATGGGTGATACTTTCTGGTACTTGCAAGGTCAATTGTAGTACTGAAGATTGTAACCTGGAATGGTTTGTTATTTCCCTGAATGGTCCCTTGAAGTGGGAGGATGGACTATTCTTGACAGGAACTGTGTGTACCTGTCTTTGGTGATTGGCATTTGGCCTGGCTGTGTGGTAGCTGCTCTAGGTTTGATTTATGTTCAAACCCAGGATGTGTGTACGCCTGAAGTTGTGTATAGGAGTCATGCTAGGTTTATACCATAGTCTAAATTGATCTATTTTTGAAGACTAGTATGGTGGATTGTGTGTGCAAAGATTGAGTTGTATTATGTTCTTCCGCTGCATAATACTTGGCAAAACTCAAGCTCTGATGTGTTTCCCCTCTTATGGATTGAAGACTACTGTATTCAAGATAATCTATTGAAGATGTCACAGATACTTGAGTCCTCTCAAGCCCACTCATGAAGACAGTCTTCGTTCAGGATGGTAAGAATCACATAATCACTGATTAGTGTTATACGAAGACCTTGAAGAATTTCAAAGAAGGCCTTGTTCCAAGGTGATGGAACTGATGTTCTATGTGATGGTGGAACAAGGATGCAGCTACTAGCTGAAGAGCATATGTTTTGGGTGTCAAACAAAGGGATACCTTTGTTTGGAACCTACTCCTGACCTGGAAGAGGAGACATCTGTGTGTGCAAAGTTGACAATGGTAAAGTCAACTATGTCTGTGTACTCCCGAAGGTTACGTTAGAAGTCAGAACTCTAGAAGTAAAGCTGGTTGAGATATGACTTTGATCAGGGCTGAGCAGTTGTTCCCTGGAGTACTATGGTGTGAAGTAAAGACCAGCTCATTGGTTAATAAAAGCCAATGATGGTACAGCATTATTGTTTCTTCATAGAAGTAGATTGGGATCATGAGTCTTGGCATTTAACCATCGTGATTAGAGGTGGAAGACCTTTCAAGAATATGAAGACTCAGAGTTTGGTTAAGGTATAACTCTTGGAGGGAAGTCATATGTCATGTCGAGACATTTGTGCACAATGCATGGATATTCTGTGTGGAGCTTCCATGTCTGATAGCTTGAGGGGAAGATTTGGTTCACCTCCTCACATTAGTTCAGCCTGGTGTTTAGCTGGCTGTTGACCTATGTCACATGGGTTCTGGGTGTTATGTGACATATTTGCAAGAAAGGATTCATCTCTCTCATTCCTAAGGATGAATCTGATCTGGTAGGAGTCTCAAATCGGTTGAAGTAAGTAGAGTTTGTTCAGAGAAAATTCTATTTACTTGAGTCAAGGGTGGCAACCTAGATATCTCAACTCTTTGGTCTCTCAAAGAAAGAGCTTGCAAGAAGAAGATATTAACACACGAAGAGTATGTCAAAGTATTCAAATGGTGAAAGTATCTTACTGGATAATGGGAAGGATTTATGATCAATTGCTATTTGTGACAAGTACAAGTATTTAATTGACTATCCTTGGAGTTCAAGATAACTGATGTTCTTAAAGGTGTGGGAACATTCCTTCTTCTAGACCCTGTGAAGAATCACAGGAAGAGTGATACCTTAGAGCTATTTCCTTGGTGACAGCAAAATCATTTGATCCTTGAAAAGGTTTCCTGGAAACATGTTCAGACTAAAAGCCACAAGAAGAAGAAGACATCATAATCTTGATGAGGGTCACTTGGATCAGTCTGGAGCTGAATTCAACAACTAGATGTTATAACATAATGCTGTGACATTTGGTTCAACATCAGATTCTTGATTGGTAAAGTGGCACATCAACTTAAGATAGGATGATCTACGAAGTTGAAAATTAGATCCTTCAAAAAGATCGTCTCTTTGCAGCTCCTTTGGAGTTGTTACATGTTCCTGACTCGGTGTATCTAAGCCTTTTGTGATAACTTGTAGCTTGAAGTTCAAATTTCAATTGGAAGATCAGAATATCTTTGGGAAAAGTCTGATAAACATGGAGAAGTCAAAAGGTGGCAATTGATTTTCAAACAGTGGCATTTGGTCTATCTCAGCAGTGGACTCTAAAAATCAAGATAATCAACATATGACAGCTGATTATTATCGAGAAAGTTTGATTCACAGTATGAATGCGTTCAACCAATATTATTGAACAGAGGGTGCGCTCTTGAAGACATGAAGATGCGTCTTATGTTTTCCATTCATCAAGGGGTCCTATTTACCTTGAATCAGAAACCACCTTGAAGGTCCAACTGAGTATTGAATGTGTCCTACTTGTTTCCATGAGGAGAAGTGATTGTCCCTAATAGGGGGAGTATTGGGTTGTACAAAAGGTCTTCATCAAACTCGTAGGATATAAAGTGTGGCACCTTATTAACTATTGGAATGATGTGTTCAAAACTGAAAAAGACTATGTCTGACCGAATGTCATCACATTGGTAATGACCTTGTTCCTAATTTCCTCTAAAACTACAGACAGGAGGAAAATTGGATGAAGTGTGGATTATTATTAATAAATCCATGTGTGGACAGCTGTATGACTCAGAGGGAGTAACCATCCTCTTTGTGAAAATGGAATGGTTTCAAATTAGCTGAATGTATGACGACATAGGATTTGAGCATGTTTTCATCTGCTAAGAAAACAGGGCTGTTGTGTCTCATTATGGAGCTGTTTAGTGAGCTGGAATGTTTAGATGATAACTTGTCATCTAATAAAGGTATTATATAACTGAGGCAGAGTACTTAAAAGGTGTAGTCGGTTCTAAAAGACAAATGTCTGACAATGGTCAAAGGGTCAAACCCAAGGGTAGGTACCTGTATTAAAACCAGTCCTAGGGTACTGAAACTGTCAGAGTAAAGTACCAAGATCGTTACTATCTATGCCAAAATTGCATTATTTATGAAGACTCTCTCTATTCTTTCTCTTCATCAGAGGGTTTCAGCAATATGAAGTTTGTTAGCATCTGGGAAAATTGTGCATGGGTATGGATTTGTATGGGCAGTCTTTGTCAAATTTTGGCCAAAGAGGGGGAGAAAGATAGGGACCCAGTAGTCTCAGGCGAGACTCAGGTGAAAGCAACACACGGCAATGTCCAGCAAGACTCAGGTGAAAGCAACATGATCCTTAAAGTAAGTGACTTTGTTTGTGTCTTGTGTTCTGAGTTAAGAGGATAGTTGTGACTTGTGATCTGAGTTACATGATCACAAGTAATAATCTTGAGAAAAGAAATCCTCTTGGGGCATCGATGGTTTGGAGTTGCTCACAGTTGAAGATAGAGGTTTGTTGTTTGCTCAAAGGACATCAGCCTCTACAAAAGAAGATGTTAGACAAGATGTTGTAACATCTCAACTGTGTTGTGGCCTGGTCCCAAAATACAACTTGCACTTATTTGTTTTAGCCAAAATTTGCCAAAGGGGGAGATTGTAAGTGCCCTGGCTGGAGAGTTGGCTTCATTTGTAAAACAAATAAGAAAGCAAGTTTACCCAGATCCCCTCTGTTGTTTTAATATGTGGTGTTGAAGAAGTTCAACATCTGGACCAACATGTTATGTAAGATGTCACAACATCAGCATGTGACATCGCGCCTGAAACTAAGTACTGATTAAGTAACTATGTTATATGTTGAATGTTTGTAACAGCTGTGACTTATAACCTAACTATTCTAAGTGATCTAAATTATGGAAGAGGTTATTTGTTGTGTTGAAAAAGTTCAACATCTAGGAAAACATGTTAGATGTAATGTCATGACATCTGACCTGACATCACGTCAACAGAATTGATAATTCAGTTACAGTTCTGGTACTTAAATACTCTGAGAATATATGTGGCGTTTCTTGTGGAGAATCTGAAGATCAATCAAGAATCAATCAGAATATTTGAAGAAAATACTGTTTCTAAATATGGAGATATTTTAGGAACTAGAAGATTGAAGACCTTGATTATAGGAGAAGTTTGCTGCTGAGTTGTAACAGCAAGGAGAAAAACTTGCTGAGTTAGGTAATAGGTTATAAATAGCAGATTGTAACCTAGGGTTTAAAAACACACATAATGTAACATTGGGGGTGTTTTTGTCAGGAAAACATGTCGGTCTGTGGCAAGGTTACCATGTATGTAACTCGAAACCTGTAGGTAAGAGTTTGAGTGTTCTTGGATGAAGCTGTGAAGCAAGTCTAAGTATTTCTGCATTACTTCATATTCATTGTAATGTAGTAAACCAAGTGGGAGGGCACTGCTTCTTGAGTAGGAGTAAGACTTCTGTTGTTGCGACAATAGGAATGGAAACTGGTAGGTTTCTATCTAGGAGTTCCTAGGTATAGGTTGCACTGGGTAGATGATTAAGTGAAGGATGGGAACTTGTGAAGTTTAGTCCTGAATTAATATTGCTAATAGTGGATCTTCTTCCTGGCTTGGTATGCCCCCAGAGTAGGTGTATTTCACCGAACTGGGTCAACAACTGATTTGTGTTTTTACCTTCAATTCTGTCTGTTATATATCAAGGTAAAACTGTAACGTTGTAACAGATGATGTCTCAGAACTAGTTAAGACTTCATGCTGATATCTGTGCAGAAGAAACAGAACTGCAAAGACTGTTTGCTCTCTGCTGATCATGTACCACAGATGAGCAGAACTAGGCACATCGGTGTTCTATCCTCTGGATCTTCAAAGTAGATCTGGCACAGCTTGGTTAAACTGTGCTTCTGTTACACTTCAGTACCGAATCATAAAAAATTGGGTATCTACCTTGCAGTGTATTTATTATGTCATATCAGATGTTTAGACATTGAGTATAACATCTGAAGACTGGCATACACCAGAATTTCAGTAATAATAAATACTATATTTTTAATCTATTTCTTACAACCACATTTTGTTTGAAAATCATTGAAATGGGGGGATATGCTGGAGAAAATAGTTACCAAGACAACCCCTTTGATAAGCTTCCAAAAGCATTACCAAGACCAACATTCAAACACTATTAGAACTTGGTGAAGGTTGTGAATGTGGAAAGACATAAACTCTAACCAATGAATTTTAAAAAGATTTGAATCATAAATGTCTCTCCCTCACTCACTCACCAATCACCTAGCTGAAAGAGAAAGTTTAGACCCCACCTAAAAACTACAACCATAATAGAGTGAATGAGTGAGTGTGGGTACCATTTTAAAATACACTATTATTCAACATTTTGGCCCTTTTAATCTCATTGTTACTCTCTACACTCTCCTCACTCTCTTTGCAAAATGGAAAATGGATTACCCTTACTTCATTCTCTCTTGCAGCATACTCTAAGAACCACTTGCTCATTTCCTACTTCTTCAACTTCTTCCAAATGGGTCTATGCTGTTTTTTGGAGAGTTGTACCAAGAAACTTTCCTCCACCAAGGTAAGTACTAATGAACATAAAATGTTAAAAATCCATGTTTTTTTAAGATAGAAAATTTGATTTTATTATGTTATTGTTTTCTAAGGTGGGAATTTGGAGGGACTTCTCTTGATCGTTCCAGGGGAAATAAAAGAAATTGGTATGAGTTCTATTTAATGAAAAAATGTTTTTTTTTTTTAATAAATAATAGTAACATGCAATGTAGAATATTATTAAATGAAAAAACATGTTTTGTTTGTTAGGATTATTGTATGGGAAGATGGATTTTGTGATTTTAATGAATGTGAGCAAAGGAAAAATGGATACATGAATGAAAGATTTGGAGCTGATGTATTCTTCAAAATGTCTCATGAAGTTTACAGTTATGGAGAAGGGTAAGAAAATTAAAAAAAAATTTAAAAAAAAAACTTTTTTTTTTGTATTAGAGAATTTGATATATATATTGTTATTAAATTGTGCAGATTAGTGGGGAAAGTTGCAGCAGATAATAGTCACAAATGGATTTATAGTGACACTCAAAATGGATGTGAATCTAACTATACTGGTCCATGGAATGCTTCAATTGATCATCATGTAAGAGATAATTACTATTTGAAAGAAATTAATTTATTCACATTTTGTTTCATTTTTCTAAAATCTAAATATTTTGATTCCTTAGCAACCAAAGGCATGGGGGGTTCAGTTAAATTCAGGCATTCAGGTTAGTAAATTGATTCAACAAGAAAAATACAATTTCATTTTCATTTAATGTGAATGCAAATATAATAATTGTTCAAAATTTATTTAACTAATAATGCTATCAAATTATTATTTATTTTTGGTAGACTATTGCTCTCATTGCTGTCAAAGAAGGCTTAGTACAACTTGGTTCATTTAACAAGGTAAATAATTATTTTAGTTTTTATATTTACGTGACAGCGTTAAGATAATTCTTAAATGTATCGAATTATAAAAATATATCTAAAATAATTTTTTTTTAATTTTTTTTATTAATTAGTTCGATCTTCGAATACGTTTTTTGTTAATTGATTTCATTTGTAACAAGTTGTGTTCAGATTGCAGAAGATCTTGATATAGTGCTCAACATACAAAGGAAATTCAGCTACCTCCAAACAATACCAGGACTATTTTCAATTCAAAGACCACCATACACACCCTTTCAACATCCATATATTACAAAACCTAATTTCCAAATCATTGAAAACAATGAAATTTCTAAGAACCAAGTGACCAAACTCAGCAATCTACATGAAGAAAGATCCAACTATTTATCCATGCTTTCCATAAACTTAGGTAGAAATATTCCTCCACAAAATGGAACATCAATTCCTCCTCTTTGGTCACCTCAACCTTCTTTACCAAGCAATCACAAAGTAAAGATTGAAGAAGGAACATTTCATATTGATGATTATGCTCCTAACTCTTAAATGAATGTAATCACTCTTAATGTTAGTAGTTTGCATGTAATTAATGATGTATTATGAGAGATTGCTGAGTTTTGTACCATTATGGTATAGGTGCCACATTTTATGTGTGGCTAAAATTCAATCAATCATAGCTATGTACTATGCTTCTTCCTTTTGTGTATTAATTCTAAATATAAATGCAATGCAGATAATATCTGTTACAAATTATTGTGCACTAACATTTCACACTTTTTTTTTTCCATTATGTGAAAAGACACTGTGATGTTACCTCAACACTTGTGATTGGATCCCATTTGTCTAAAAAAAATTCTATTCCATATAAAATGTTTCATAAAAAACTTAACATAATTAAAACATGTTATTTTGACACATAAACACTTAATAATAAGGACGCAAATTCTAATTTAACTGACAAGTTTGTAAATTTTAGTTCAACTGTTATTAGGATTCAAATTTTAAACCTTGCAAGTGCGTGTAAACTTTCAATTAATCTCGAGATTAGGTCAAATCAGAGAGTAGAATACTTAAATCGAATTTATAATAAACTTTAAAGATTTGAGTATGTTTTTTGGCAGGTCTTCTCTAAAAAAAAATTTAACAATAACATCAAATTTTATTAAGATTCATAAAGGTGATATATAAAAGCTTCTAGGTCTTCTCGTAATGATAAAAAGTTTTTTAACAATAATATCAATTTTCATTAAGATTCATAAAGGTGATATATAAATGCTTCTGGAGTAAACATTTAAGCAGTGGTATGAAAACTCTAACAACTTAGGTGAAAGGCAAGAATGCAAGTGGGGTGGGACAAATGTGTCAGAGCAATCCCTATGAAGTATGGTGTTCAATTTTGTGGGCTGTGTTTTGAAAATGAAATGCAAGAAAAGAGTGATAATTGAATTTCAATGTCTGCATCAAACAAAGCTGTTGTATGCGACAATTACTATTTGCCTCTGGTCCCCAACAGCCAACAACAACAATTTACTCTTTTTCCCCCTAAAATTTATAGGTCTATGACTAATATACACATATAAGGACATAATATAATCTCATTGGGTCGCTTTATTAACATGCAAATTAGGAATAATTGTTCATTTAGAGAGTTATATCAACCTATTATGGTCAAGTATATGGTCTCTAGATTTGCTATCTTTAAGGTTTGTTTATTAAAATATTATTTTAAATAGTTTTAGTCCTTTTCATTTTATTATATTTATATTTTTTGTTTTCAAAGTTTCGATTAAAAAATGTTAAATATATTTTCAATTTTTTTAAATATCTCAAATTTTACATTTAGGTTCTCAAAACAATTTCTTGGAATAATAATTTTTTTAATTTTTTTATTCACATCTTTATTTCTCGTTATCAGAAACTAACATGACATGATACGTGGCAATGTCAATGTGACAAAGATGTTGATATAGATTTGATTTGACATTTTGTCACCATTATATATATATATATATATATATATATATATATATATATATATATATATATATATATATATATATATATATATATATATATATATATATATATATATATATATATATATATATATATATATATATATATATATATATATATATATATATATATATATATATTAAAATATTTAAATTTATAGAGATTTATATTGCTAAGTCTGTCGTTAATATGAACATGTAAAAATCTAGAAACTGTAGCTAATTTATAGCTTATCCTTAGCTAATTCAAACTTATCCTTTTACGACCTATACTTCGTATTTTTTTATTTTCTTTAATAACGTTTATCACATTATAAGAATTTCTCTCACAAAACTTTTTTTTTTTTTTTGAGTTGAGATGAATTTTTTTAAGAGCCAATTTTCTATGAACCGGAAACAAAAAAAAACATTAGCATATCATTGGATTTTGAGCTATTATTTTTTAGGAACTTATCTCATAACATATATAAAGTATCTGTAAAATTTCATTATATTTCGAAAAATATCTCAATTTGTTTTAGTTTTTTGATCGAAACATATATATGTGTGTGTTTCGATTAAAAAATCAAAATAAATAAAAACTTATTAAAAATGTCATGAAACTTCGCAGATCATTTTTATGTGTTATTATGTAATTCCTTATAAAATATTAGCTCAAAATTCAACCATATATCAAGGTTGCGTTGTTTCCATTTCATGGAAAATCAACGCTCAAAAAAATTTATCTCATACTAAAAAAAAACTATTTTGTGGGAGAAAACCTTATAATTTGATACATTAATATAAAAAAGATTAAAGTATGTCAGCCTATATATAATTAATAGGGTTAAATTTCTCATTTCGTCTCTTAAAAAAAACACATTTATATGTGTTTCGATCGAAAAATCAAAATAAATTGAAACTTATTCGAAATTTCATAAAAATTTATAGATCCTTTTTATGTATTATAATATAAATTTCTGCAAAATATCAGCTAATAATTCTTTCATGTGTAAATTTTTGCGTTGTTTTTGTTTCAAGAAAAATTGACACTTAAAATTCATATTTAATTCATCTTAACCAAAAAAATTACATTTTTGTGGACAAAGATCCTTATAATGTGATAATTATTCTTGTAAAAAATCATGGAAAAAAACAAGTCTAGATCATAAGAATGATGTGTTTGAATTGGTTAGAGCTTCGCTACAAATTAGCTACGATTTATGGATTTTTGTATAATGTTTATGTTAGCGATATAATCTCTATCGCTATAAATTTAATTAACATAAAAATATGAAATGGTGACAAATATCACGTGGCATCTATGTCAATATCTTTATCATGTTAGCATTGCCACGTATCATGTCATATCAGTTTCTTTTAAAGAATGTTAGTAAGAAAGAGTAAAAATGTGAACGAAAAATATTAAAAGAATTATTTTTTGAAAAAAAAATTTTTAATTAAAAGTGAAATTTAGATATTTAAAGGGAATAAAAAACAAATTTAATTTTTAAGAAAAATATAGTTTTCAGCTTTTATATTATTTTTTAAAATCTTCTTAGTTTAGTTATTTTTACTAACATATAGCATTCATTGTTGAACCGACAATTTATCGAGTCATATGGCAATTATGAGTAAAAATATATTAAACTGAGTTAGATTTTGCAAGACTTAAATTTATTTTATCAAAAAATTTAAAGTCTGAGTCTAATCACTAGTTTATTTTAGTCTTAATTGTGAATTTTTTTAAAGCTTAAATGTAATTTAGATCTTTTAATTTTGATTTTTTAAAATTGGTTTTAGTCCTCTTTAATTAAAAATCAACTTTTTAATCCTTAAATGATATTTGTTGAGTTTTTTAATCTTTTAAAGATTTATTAGTTGTAACGACGTGCACAATAATCTTATGATACTATATAAGATAATTGTATTACATCATATTTTTTAAATAGAAATAAATTTTAATATGTTTTTTTGTCAGAATATTTTTGTAATTTTAATATTATTTAATATAATTAAATAATATCATTAACAATTGATATTATTGTTATGTGATACACAATGCACAAAATAATAATCTTATTTGTTAGTTTTGCTCTACTTTTTTGTCAATGTTTCCACCGTATAAAACACTATATATTTATTTGGTTAGAGTAGTTTTGAATTGAATTAATCTTTTCACAATATTTTGAATCATGTTATACTTTTTTCTATTTCATTCGAGTTACAAATATAATTAAAATATTAAAAAATTGTTAAATGTATACATTATGATATGGTGTTCTTAGTAACGATATAATTAGGGGTGACAATTAAATTCATTAAGACAAAATTTATCTAATTTCATTAAAAAATTTATTTAATTTATCCATTAAAAAATTCATCTAATTTATTTATCAAATAAAAAATCAATTAATGAATTAAATTAAATTTATCTATTTATGTATGTAAATAGATCGAATCTATCCACCATTATTTTGATGATCTAATGAATTATTTTTATATTATTCTTTAGATTCGATAAATTTATTTATTTTTAAATTAATAACAAATTAATTTTTTTGAAAATTAAGAAAACAATGTAATTCAAAATTTAGAAAAATCGAGTTTTATTAGAAAATTAAAAATCAAGTTTTTCCAAAAGTAGAATATTTTCGGAAAATCGAAAAATCGGTATTTTTTTGGAAAATCGATTTTTTTCGAAAAGCCAGGTATTTTTTTCGGAAAATCAAGTTTATTCGAAAAGTCGGGTTTTTTTGGAAAATCGAGTTTTTTTAGAAAATCGAAAAATCATTTTTTACAGAAAATCGAAAAATCAAGTTTTTTTTAAAAATTGAAAAATATCAAGTTTTTTCAGAAAATCGAGTTTTTTAGGAAAATCGAAAAGTTAAGTTTTTTGGAAAATCGGAAATCAAGTTGTTTTAGAAAATCGAGTTTTTTTTTTCGGAAAATCGAGTTTTTAAGGAAAATCGAAAAAATTGAGTTTTTCTAGAAAATTGAAAATCGAGTTTTTTTTTTCCGAAAAATCGAGTTTTTTTGGAAAATCGAAAAAGTCAAGTTATTTTTAGGAAAATCGGGTTTTTTAGGGAAAATCAAAAAATTGAGTTTTTCTGAAAAATGGAGTTTTTTCAGAAAATCGGAAAAAATCGAGTTTTTTTTGGGAAAAATGAGTTTTTTTTGGAAAATCCAAAATTTGAGTTTTTCTGGAAAATTAAAAATCGATTTTTTTCGAAAAATCGAAAATTGAGTTTTTTTCGGAATATCGAAAAATCGAGTTTTTTTGTAAAAAATCAAAAAATCGAGTTTTTTCAGAAATATGAAAAAAACGAGTTTATTGGAAAACCGAAATATCGAGTTTTTTCAAAAAATTGAAATATCTTCCGAAAATCGAAAAGTCGAGTTTTTTTGGAAAATCAAGTTTTTTCGGATAATCGAAAATTGAGTTTTTTCAGAAAATTAAAATCAAGTTTTTTTAGAAAATCGAAAAATCGAGTTTTTTAAGAAAATCAGAAAAAAAATCGGAAATATGTAAAAATCGGAATTTTTTTGAAAAATCGAGTTCATGGTTTGGCCAAGTTACTTTGAAATGTCTCTTTGAAATGTCTGAATGTAATGCGCGGTTCATGATTTGGCCAGCTACTTTTAACATGGCTGATAGAGTTGCCAAGGCGTCTGCCACCTGATGCTCTTCTCGTAGGATATGACTGAAAGTGATCTCAGTGAATTCCGTAGCTAACTTTAAAACATGATCCCGATATGGAATCAATTTGGGATGTTTAGTGTCTCATTCGTCATTGACTTGGTATATGACCAGCGCAGAGTCTCCGAATACTTCGAGATGTTTGATTCTTAGATCGATGGCTACCTCTAGACCCAGGATACAAGCTTCATATTCGGCAATATTGTTGGTGCAATCAAAACATAACCTTGCAGTATAAGGTTTGTGATAATTCTTCGGAGAAGTCAAAACTGCCCTAGTGCATTTGAAGCTCCGTCGAACATGAGTGTCAACCGTGCCCCTGGTTCAGGTCCTTCGTCGGACCCTGGTATTTCGTAGTCATCTATAACCATGACATCTTCGTCTAGAAATTTAAACTTCATTGGTTGATACTCTGGCAACTGTTGATGAGCTAGGTGATCAGCTAGTACACTACCCTTGATGGCCTTTTGAGTAACATATTGGATGTCGTACTCTGATAGTAGCATCTGTCAACGGGAAATCCTTCTTGTAAGAGTCGGCTTTTCAAACACATACTTTAAAGGATCCACTCTTGCTATTAACCATGTGGTGTGAGTTAACATATACTGCCTCAATCTTTTAGTGGCCCAAGCCAATGCACAACAAGTTTTCTCGAGAAGTGAGTGTCTAGTTTCGCAGTCAGTGAATTTCTTGTTGTGGTAGTAGATCGCGTGATCTTTCCTACATGTTTCGTCATGTTTCCCCAATACACATCCCATTGGTCCTTCTAGTACTGTCAGATACATGATGAGTGGTCATCCGGAAACTGGTGGCATTAAAATTGGTGGCTCTTGTAAATATTGCTTTATTATCTTGAAAGCTATCTGGAAATCATCATTTCATACCACCATCTGATGTTTCCGTAGTAATTTGATTATGGGCTCGCACGTAGCAGTTAGGTGTGATATGAACCTCGAAATGTAGTTGAATCGTCCTAAGAAACCACGAACCTCTTTCTTTGTCTTCGGAGTTGGTGATAAGTGCAAATTGTAGATATTTTTGTATATATTTTTTATTGCGCTTATCGACTTTTTGTTGTTAATATCGTTTAATAATTCCCCATTTTTTGTATAATTATGTATAAATTGTATTTAATCAAATTTTTGTGTATTTTTGTACCGTTTGATAGTTTTCCATTCATTTTATAGGTATTGATGCGTAATTGGAGCATGAGTAATAAAGTGTCGAAGACACGGCTTCAAACGCGCGATTTTGAGCAACTCGTCAACGAATAAGGCTCAAAATTAAATAATAAGAACTCATCAATTTGGTTAATATTTAGGCATTGTTATATAGATAATTGAATAAGCTTTCCAACACTTCGAACTGGGCGTAAATCAGAGTTACGGTTCTCAAGTTATGGTGAAAACAAAAAGCTGATTTTTTTTCTCATGACAGTAGAGCGCGCTTAGCGGGATTGTGCCGCTTAGCGTGGTCCCTGGACAAAATTACGTTAAAAGGGCCAAAATACCAATTTTTTAGGTTATATTTTAGGGTATTTGTTCCTAACTCATCAAACCTTCATTTTTTTGATAGATTAGCTTAGAAAACAACATTAGGGTCTTGCTTATGGATGATTGGAGGTGGATATCTCTTCGATCGGCGCTAACAAACCGGAAGATTTGTGATTTATCTCTTCTCTCCCCCTTTGTATTTCTCTTTTATTGGGTATTGTTTGTATATTTACTTTGAACATATGTATGTTTGTTGATCATGGTGTTGTATAAAGCTTGCTTTACAAATCAATCTTGATGTCTTCTTTGATCTTTTTGCTATATGTTTGGATTTGGATTGTTATAGACATGTGCCTCACAAATCTTGATTAGAGATGGATATCTAATATTCACTTTGGGTGCTAAAGCTTAATATGGTTGGTCTCGCGACTTGGCGTTAGACATAACCTTCATTGTGGGTACATCTCGTGGTGTCCGTGATGATTTTGACGAGTATAGTAGGTTGAGTGCAACTGATCGATAGATTTAAGTTTGTGACGAGTAGTGTACATTCATATCGGATAAGTTGTTTATCCTTTATAATTTTTGTTTACATTTGTTTTTTTATACCTTTTCCTTTCAACCCATTTATCCCCAAACTCATTAACGATAGAATTGTCGAACGACGAATCAATAACCAATCTCTATGGATATGATACGATATAACCTATATCACCCGGTAAATTAATCACTTACTTTTTTCTTGCCACTATACTGCTATAACAGCTGGCATTTCTTGTATGGATTTTACCTTGTCGGGGTCCACTTCAATACCATGCTGACTTACAATGAAACCCAGTAACTTGCCAGATCTGACACCAAATGTACACTTGTTTAGATTCAACCTTAATTTAAACATGCGCAGACGATCGAATAACTTTTGTAAATGTATGATGTGGTCCTCCTCCGTAAGGGATTTGGTAATCATATCATCTATGTACACCTCAACCTCTTTGTGAATCATATCATGGAATAGTGTGATTGTTGCCCATTGATAGGTTGCTCCTGTGTTCTTCAGACTGGACAACATTACCTTATAGAAGAAAGTGCCCTAAGGTGTCATGAAGGTAGTCTTTTCCATGTCTTCGGGAGACATTTTATTCGATTATAGTCTGAGAAATCATCCATGAATGAGAATATTGAAGCATGAGTTGTATTGTCCACCAGAACATCTATGTGAGGCAACGGGAAATCGTCCTTGGGACTCGTCTTACTTAGATCCCGGTAATCTACACACATATGTACTTTACCATCCTTCTTACTCCCTTTACCGCAAGACTCTGCTTCGATTGTACAAACAACATGGCAGAATATGAAGCGTGCATCTTTGGTCTCAGAGCTGCCATAAATTTGGGGATCAAATCTTTGAGTGTGTTCAGAGATTCTGCTTTGGTCATCAGTCAAATCAAAGGGGAATGGGACACCAAACACCCTAACCTTATCCCTTACAAAGAACGTGTGTTGACATTGCTGCCACATTTTGAGAAGATTACCTTCGAGCATTTCCCGCGAGAAGAAAATCAGATAGCAGACGCACTAGCTACAATGTCATCTATGTTTAAACTTAATTGGGATAACGAGGCTCCCTGGATCACCCTCAGACGAATGGATGAACCAGCACACTGTCACGAGATTAGTACTGAAGAAGTAGTGGACCAACCCTGGTTTCACGAAGTCAAGAGGTATCTCGAGTCTCGAGAATATTCAGAAGGAGCTTCAGTTAATGACAAGAAGCTCTTAAGAAGATTCTCGGCTAAGTTCTTCTTTAGTAACGGCATTTTGTACAAACGCAATCATGACTCTGTATTACTTCTATGCGTAGACAAGGTTGAGGCAGAAAAGATCATGGCTGATCTACATGAAGGCACCTTTGGCACCCATTCCGGTGGGCATACGATGGCAAAGAAAATCCTACGGGAAGGCTATTATTGGTCTACCATTGAGGCAAATTGATATCAACACTCTCGGACTTGCCATAAATTTCAGATTTATGCTGATAAAGTGAACGTCCCTCCGGTTCCTCTGAATGTCTTGATGGATCCTTGGCCCTTTGCTATGTGGGGAATCGATATGATTGGGGAAATCAAGCCAACAGCCTCCAATGAACACCGCTTCATCTTAGTGGCCATCGACTATTTTACAAAGTGGATTGAGGAAGCTTCCTTCGCTTCCGTTACCAAGAATGTCGTCGCCCAGTTCATCAAACAAAATCTCATCTGTCGGTACGGTATCCCAGAGAGAATCCTCATTGATAACGTTACGAATCTAAACAACACTATGATCACCGCCTTGTGCGAGCAATTCAAGATCCAACATCACAATTCTTCCCCTTACCGGCCAAAGATGAATGGCTCTATAGAAGCTGCTAACAAAAATATTAAGAAGATCATACAGAAAATAAAAGTCACATACAAATACTGGCATGAGATACTACCATTCGCTCTCCACGGGTATCGTACCATAGCTCACACATCAACTGGGGCAACACCCTATTCTCTGGTATACGGCATGGAGGTTGTCTTACCTATTGAGGTCCAGATCCCCTCTCTGAGGATCATGAAGGATGCTGGGTTGAACGAAGAAGATTGGATCCAGAATCAACTTGACCAGTTGAACTTGATTGATGAGAAGAGGCTTGCAGCTATATGTCATGGTCAGATGTACCAAAAATGCATGACCAAAGCTTTTAACAAAAGGTCAAATGTCAGGTATATCAGGTCGGTGACTTGGTAATCAAGCATATCATATTGCCACAAGGTGATCCCAGGGGAAAATGGACTCCTACATACGAAGGACTGTTTGTGATCAAAAACATATTCTCTGGTGGAGCAATGATCTTGACCACTATGGATGGCGACGACCTCCCACACCCTGTAAACGCAGATATAGTCAAAAGATACTACGCATAAACAAGGACCCGCTAGGTCGACTGACCTAGGCAAAAATTAGGGCATCCTGGTGAACCAAAAGGTTCGGGAAAAAATTAGGGATAAAATACAACAACAAAAAACGGTACACCCGGCAAGCTGAAAACCTGAAAGGGCGGCTTGCACAAAAAAGGGTATCCCGGTGAATCAAAAACCCGAAAGGGCGGTTCAGGCAAAAGTTAGGGAATTAAAGTGTATGACTATGTCACGTTGGATCACCTTACAGACAATCTTCAGCATCGACCGACCAGCTCAAACGGTTCTAATCAATCCAATCAGCTTCATTGAGGCGACAAGTAGACAAGACACTCAGAGACACGAAAGCTATAGCAGAATGGGAACCCCATGGGATTATTTCACATAGCTATCTTCTCTTTGTATCAATTTTTTTTTTTTTACGACGACATTCTCTTACTAGAATGCTCGTCCCGTTGTACAAAAAGAACTTATTCAAGTTAATACAAAGATATCCCTTTTGAAAGTGCAAAACTATTTGTTTTTCTTTTGTTTTTCTGTTTTGTTTACAAAAACGTCCAATGATTTTTTTTTTGAACATATGCATTTGAACGTGATTACTGTTTACAAATGAACAAGAAATTAGAAAGAAAATCATTAATGGCTTTAAGAAATAGGACAATATCTTTAGGCTATTCCATAAAATCCCCGCAGGTATTTTCCCCAGCAAGGGCGGAAATAAATACATCCTACTACGGGATCATTAACGAATCCCTAATATGCAGCCTAATGGTATCAGGTGCTCTAACAATCCCCAGTGAAAGTTGCCCAACTTCTCAAAATTCCCCAACAGGATTTCATGAAGTCCACAAGCAATACATGATGTTTTCCTTAAACACAACAGTGTTTATTTCTCTGACAAGTGGAAGTTCATCCGTCAACATTGCAACTTCAAGATATGGAGATTTACACTCCGCATTCCCAACAATACCCAGGGATTTATTTTCCCCGGCTCCAGCAATAATGCGGCATGAACAATCTTTATGACAATACATTTGCATTCATACGTCATAGCATTGACAACACAAGTATATATAGTGCAATCTCATTTATTTTGAGAAAACAACATCATACCATGCATTGAATACGTCATAGCATTCCATACAATTAACTCTCCACCTTTTCAGGAAAAAATCAATCGACATGAAATTATTATCAACAAATTTTCGACAGACAAATATTTTCAACAAGTCAAATACAGATCAGTTCCCGAGAAAAGGCTGACTTCTGCTGGTTCAGATAAATCTCTCAACGATTTATTCTGATTCTTATCCAGATTTTTGCTGGTTCAGATAAATATCTCAACAATTTATTTTGATTCTTATCCAGATTTTTGTTGGTTTAGATAAATCTCTCAACAATTTATTATGATTCTTATTCAGATTTTTGCTGGTTCAGATAAATCTCTCAATGATTTATTATGATTCTTATCCAGATTTTGGCTGGTTCAGATAAATCTCTCAATGATTTATTCTGATTCTTATCCAAATTTTTGCTGGTTCAGATAAATCTCTCAACGATTTACTCTGATTCTTCTCCATATTTTTGATGGTTCAGATAAATCTATCAACGATTTACTCTGATTCTTATCCAAATTTTTGCTGGTTCAGATAAATCTCTCAACGATTTATTCTGATTCTTATCCAAATTTTTGCTGGTTCAGATAAATCTCTCAACGATTTATTCTGATTCTTCTCCAGATTTTTGCTGGTTCAGATAAATCTCTCAACGATTTATTCTGATTCTTATCCAGATTTTGGCTGGTTCAGATAAATCTCTCAACGATTTATTCTGATTCTTATCCAAATTTTTGTTGGTTCAAATAAATCTCTCAACGATTTATTCTGATTCTTCTCCAAATTTTTGTTGGTTCAGATAAATCTCTCAACGATTTATTCTAATTCTTATCCAAATTTGTGCTGGTTCAGATAAATCTCTCAACAATTTATGTTGATTCTTCTCCAGATTTTTGCTGGTTCAGATAAATCTCTCAACGATTTATTCTGATTCTTATCCAGATTTTTGCTGGTTCAGATAAATCTCTCAACGATTTATTCTGATTTTTATCCAATTTTTTGATGCTTCAGATAAATCTCTCAATGATTTATTCTGATTCTCTCCAGATTTTTGCTGGTTTAGATTAATCTCTCAACGATTTATTCTGATTCTTCTCCATATTTTTGTTGGTTCAGATAAATCTCTCAACAATTTATTCTGATTCTTCTCCAGATTTTTGTTGGTTCAGATAAATCTCTCAATGATTTATTCTGATTCTTATCCAGATTTTGCTGGTCTAGATAAATCTCTCAATGATTTGTTCTGATTCTTCTCCGGACTTCTACTGTTTCAGTTTAAACCTCTCAACGATTTATTCTGATTCTTCCCCACCGACAATTTTCTCTGGTTCAGATAAATTGCACCAATATTTATCCTGATGATTTCCAGTCAAGATTAATCCAAGATATCTTTTGGTTCAGTTTAAATTGCTCCAAAAGATATTCTGATTCTTTCCAACAACATTCAAGATTTCTTCTAGCTCCAGTTTAAATTGACCAAAGGTTTATTCAGATTTCTTTTCTGTTGAAGTCAAGTTCAGACTTCGTCCACTTCTGTCAACAATCACCTTTGGATGGTATCTATAAGCCCATCTCTGAAAACTCTCCATCATCTCTCCAAATGGCATCTTTAAGCCCATTCCCTACACAATCAACTAACACATCATCGAGTGAAAATTTCGAGGCACTCTAGTGTTCAATCATCTTCCACTTTCAAGCTACGAACGATGGACATGTCGATCTCACTTTTCAAGTTTAAGAAGATTGAACAGGGGCAGCTGTTGTACCCCAAAATTTTCCCTCCCATTTTTCATACAGGATACTATCCTAAGGTTTCTCGAATACTTAATTTGGCTCAGAAGTTGATCAGACAGATTCTCTTCCTAAGCAGTAAGTCAGCAATTAGGGTTTTGCATTTCTCAAAAAAAAGTTGAGTCTTCAAGGTTTCAAATGGTCTTCATAGGTCTCCATGTCTCCTCAAGGTGGTTTAAGTCAGTTTTCAAACCTCGCATTGCAAGTTTGCTAAATCAATGGTCCAGATAACTGAAAACGACTACATTGACTTGAAAATCGCCCTTTTGCAAGAACAAATTTAAACGATCGTAACTTCTTCATTATTCAATTTTTTTGAACGGTTTTTCTTGCGTATGATTCTCCTTTATGCCATCTCAAATTTCTCTTCACAAATCAAGAACTAATTACGCGAAGAAGATCACCAAAAATTCAAATGCGTTGGAAGTCTGTTGTACCCCAAAATTTGCCCTCCCATATTCTTCAAGATTTCTCAGGGGATTGCACAGTTCAAATGCCTCCTAAGCCAGTCAAAATTAGGGTTTTGGTTCCTGCAAAGAATTTAAGGTTTTCAAGGGTTCAATCAAGTCATATAGGCCTATATACATTGTCAAGCATCTACATGCCAAGTCTCAAGACTCACAACATCAAATTGCACAATCAAAAGTCCCATTTGGTTCACAATCAACTGTAGGGGTAAAATGGTCATTTGGCAGTCAAAAGACAAAAATTTTGGTCAACATCTTATTTTGAAGCCATAATCATCATTTTATCAATTCTTGATCATGATTCCACAAGAATGGCTCAAAATTCAACAAGATGCCAAAAGTTTCTATTTTGGGACAGTTGAAAAGTCAACTGTAACTTGACCAAGGCATAACTTTTTCATGGTTCATCAGAAAAATCCCATCCAATGCTCATTTTGAATGGTATGACATTTCCTACAACTCATCTTCACATTCCAAGTCCAAGAAATGCTCTCACAAAAAGTTATCAATTTCTACATTATAGGTCATTTTCAAAAGTCAACAAAAATGCACTTTAAGTCAAAGACCATAACTTGAGATTGGTAAATCCAAATGACATGGGACCAAAGGCATTGGTTAGAGGACTTCAAGACCTTTCCAAAATGTCCAAGAACATGTTCATATGATCAAAATTGAGCAAGATATGCATTGGAGAAGTTGGGAAATTTTTGGGAATTTGCAAAAGTCAACTTTGCCCAAAACACATCATTTTTGCTAATGGGCCTCAAATTTCTTCTTGAATATTTGTCCAAAGCCTATGCACGACCCATTGAGCTTAAATTGATTTATTTTCTTATTTTTAATTAATTAATTGAATTTTTTATTAATATTAATTCATTTAATTGATTTAATTGTAGGAAAATACCAAGATATGGTTTTCAAATCTTTTTATGAAGCAAATAGGCTCAGGGCAAGCTGGCAATTTCGTGCATCCATCAAAGAGGTAAAAATCTCCATGTTTGGCAAGCTTTATCAATCAAAAATATGCAAAAAGATTTGATTGGAAATCAAATATTGAAAACATGAATGCAATGGATTCTTGGCCAAGATTGAACCCTAATTCCATTCTACTATAAGAGCATAACCAAACCCTAATGCCTGGAACGTGCAAGCTGCTGCAAAAACACCATTACCATATTGAAAAAATCAAAGAAAACTCAAAAACTGTTTTTCATATTTCAGACCAATTCAAAGCCTTAGAGTGATTCCAATACATTGCTGAAGGTGTAAGGAACCTATTGCAATCAAATTCGTGTGCCAAAGCTCAAGAACACATTCTACACAGACCCACGGTTTGAATAATTTTTCCAAAATCATATACTTTGATTCATGCATATTTAACATCGCTTGTTGTTTGTTTTGTGTTCATAAGGACTGTGCGAAGCTTTTGGTATAAGACAATTGCATTATGGTGTCCTAAAACAGAAAACGCCATTGTTGAATTTTAGGTTTTCCAAGCTTGAAATTTGGGGATTTAGTAACCAGGAAAAATTGAGCTTCATGATGCACATGACTGAATTCGTGAGAGTCATACGAATTGAACAAGACTATCGCGCCCTATTTATATAACCCAGGGACCTATTCGTTATTTTCCCTCGTCCTATTTTGTGGGGGTTAAAAACCCCCGCTAACCATTTGTTCTTTTACAGGCCAGGTGAAGAAGACGAGACGTGTAAGCACACCACTGGATCATTCAAACGCGCGCGCTATTTTGTTTTCTCTCTCCAGCATATGATTGTTTTTTATATTATTTTCAGTTGTTAATATTATATCAAATGCAGCATGATGGCCTAGTGGTCAGTGAGGTGGACGTTCATCATTGGGACCTGGGTTCGATTCCCAGGTCCCCCCAAAACTCAATAATATTTTTTCTAATGCGTTCCTATGCAGGCTTCCAAATAGTGAACACCATATACCTCACGCTTCAGCTTGCCAAGTGGCATCAAAGGTAAATCCAAAGGCCAGGGATGGTTGAACACCATGCTCCAAGTCAACATGCACGTGGACCATTACAAAATTCAACGCAGGCTTGGCTTATTGGGCCTAAATTTCAAGAACAACACCTTCATACATGGGCCATCACCCCCCCTGGTTTTACTCTTTTTTATTTTATTTTCTTTTTCCTTTTTATTCTTATAATTATTATTATTATTATTAACTAACAAATTATTTTTTATAATAAATTCAGATAATCAAAAGATGTAAATATTTTTATTATTTATTATTTAACTATTAATTATTATTTTTGTAAATAAAAAATGTAAATTAATTAACTTAGTTTAAATTAGGTCAAATTTTAACTTTTTACAATAAATAAAATAAATTTAGAATTAGGGTTTTTATTTTGACTTTTAATTTCTTATTTTTATTTTTATTAAAGACTTAAAAAACACAAAAACATTTTTCTTTTAATTAATTAATTAGTAAATTAGGTTTAATTTCAATTAAGGACAAACTACTTTCTTTATTTCTCAAAAGGGTCAAAACCCTAAGGACGTCCCGATTAAATTTCTATTCGCGCATTATTATTTATTTTGATTATTTATGTATCTGTTTCCGAGGATGTAATAGTTAATTAGGATTTTATTGCTTTGTTTACTTTCCGCATTTATTTTCCAAAACGGGTTTTTGTTTTTGGCGATGTATAGACCCGCACCTTGTAATAGCGTAGATTTACCTTTCCGTAATTTATTTTCCGCACTCTTAACTGTTAATATGCATGCAAGACTTGTATGAAAATTAAAAACGACTCGTAGATCACCCTGATGTGTGTACAAGATAATATAACATGAAAAACAACACACATGCACATGCCACTCTTAGGGTACGCCTCACTGGTTGCCTCGAACGTGGTCGTCAAGTATAGGGTGTTTTAGAGGTCGCCCTCCTGTCTAAGATCCAGTTGCCTCGAACGGTTGCCTCGGATAAAAAGGATCTAGGACATTAGGGTTACTTCTAAGGTGTCCTACCATTGCTTCGGTGACCACACATGTCCCTAATAATCGAATTGACCCGAACACCTCCAACGACGGTGCTACCTACTTATCAATAGTGGGATAGCACTATCTAAAGGACTCTTACACAGCCTAATTCCTTAGAGTAGGTAGATTTCTCTTAAGTACTTGCTCTCTCAAAACAAATAAAACAACTTTTCGCACTGACACTTTCAAAAGTTTTCAAACAAATTTTTCATACAATCTTGAGGACAAATACAAGAGTTACTTAGAAATTTTTCAAACGAAACTTTTTTTTCAAAACCCACGCACACTTGAAAAGCAAACATTTTTGAAAACATAAGAGCAAGTACCTAAGAGCCCGTGGATAACCACGGATAGAAAGGATGCTAACACCTTCCCTTTCTATAAATCTACCTCTCGAACCGAGAACATTCTCGAAAAGGAATTTTGATGTGCTTTTGTCCTTTCCATGTTGGAGAACATAAAAGACAGTGGTGACTCTTGCTTACCGCGACATTTCGCGAACCAGCTCTAAAACAGTTAGTTCTATTTCCACCGATCACAGAACTGGCGACTCTGCTGGGGATACTTATAAAAGTGAGGTGTACCTTAGGATTAGACCACTCTTATGTTTTCAATTTCCTGTTTTGTTTGCTTTAAAATTGTGGGCCTGTCTTGGAGTTTCATAGATCCTAACCCGGATCTGGGAGATACCTTTTAGAAAGTAGCAACAAACTGTGAGGGAACTGTGCGGGGTATACCAACACGGTTGAAGTAGTTTGCTAAGTTGATGTAGTACTTTGGTGAGTACCGGTAACCCTTGAGTCAAGTCAAGGAGAGTACGGGGCCGCCGCATGGTGTCGTGAAGCATCAACTGACCTTAGGAACCTTACTTGACCATCCTGGTCTCTTTAGGGGTAGTGAGATGACCGACTTTGGTGCAGTCCGAAGTTGGTAGATACTCGATACTGCACTCATTGAGGGTTGTTTTCTTGGAATATTTTGATCGCCAGTTCAGTGGCTAAATCAAAACAATGAACATAGAAAACAACCCAATGATATTGAGCTCCTTAGAACCCGGTTACTTTTTATAGGACAGGTTTTGAGCCCACCAACTTCAAGAGGGTCGTACCTAAACTTCACGCTGGCCTAAACTCTAAGGGTTGTCTTGTGTGCCTTCAAACTTGACTACTTGCATGCTTGTTATCTGACACTTGAGTTTCTTGCAGTTTTTGTTTACAGTCCTTAATATGGACTCATAACAGGGTTTACTTACATCATTCCATGCATAGCATAACATCATACCATTGCATACATCCTACATAAGAACTAACCCATTTCAAGGATCTCAAGGGTCTGTGATGCAGGTCATGATGAACCAACAGGTCCAGCAAGGGGAAAAGGGGATTTATTTTCCTCTAGCCAAGGTTGATAACTTGAGTCAGGGGCTATGACCCACTCGATATGGTGAGCCTTGACTCTTGATGAAGGACTCTCAACAACATGAAGTTCCTTTAATCAAGCTACAACATTCAAACTCTAACGGTTTCTTGTTTACCCCGCGAGATCCTTGGAAACATTGCATGCATACATACATATCATTGCATTACAGGTACCCTTGTTACAGGTCACTTACCTTCTTCGCTGTTTATTTCAGCAATGGCTCTCCAACAAGACCTTCATACTCAAGAGACTCAGTTCGTGGAAATCCTCCTAAATCTATCCAAGGGGCAGGAAGAGCTGAGAACACTCCTCATGGGTACTTTGGTCAGGAACAGTCCAGAAGACGATAAAGACGAACGGCTGAAACGTCTGCAAGCTGAGGTAGATACAATGAGAACCCAGATGCTGGGGTAGATGGCTCTCATTCAAGACTTAGCTCAAAGACAAGAAGAGCTCAGGGTTCTCGTCAACCAACTGCTTCGGGACAACCAACTGGGGCAAACATCTAAGGTTGAAGAGCCAGTCATCATTAAATTCCCTTTGAGACAAGAAGACAAGGGAAAAGCTCCTCAACTTGCTTCAGGGTCACAGATTCAGCATCAACCTCACCAGCTTCAGCAAGACAGTATGAAGCAAGTAGTCAGGGTTGGGGACCAAACCGGTAATCATCCTCCAAGAAGTCAAAGGTTTGGTTCAATGCATAGGCCTCTCCAAGCTGCTGCTACTTCACAGGTCCAACAACGACCTCGCCAAGAACAACGGGTTGATCAGAACAAGCCAGACAAGCCTATGAGGCAATTCACCCAGCTCAACATGTCGTTGTTTCAAGCCTTACAACGCCTATGGAGATTGAATCTGATCACACTAAGGGACCCTCCTAAGAATCCCAACAAGACACCTTCAAGGTACAACCCCAACGCCCGCTACGCTTATTATTCTGACAGCCCGGGGCATGCTACAAACGACTGCTGGTCTCTGAAGAACAAGATCCAGGACCTGATTGATGAAGGAGCAGTGGAATTCACCCCAGATGGTCAGGTCGAGTTCTTCTACTATCCCTAGACGAGAAGACCTTTTGTTCATTCGAATGTTCAAATTGTATTTTTCTTTGATTGTTCAAACAATTATTGTCATAACAAACTTTATTACTTTATCAATGCATCGCATATGTCTGTTTTGAATCAATATATTCACATTCGCTATATTCAAAATTGATTTTATTTTTTGATGTTCAACTCTCGATTTAAAATTCTAAGCCTCTTGAGGAAGGATGACGAAAACGATACCATAATCTACAGTATGCTTTTGAAAAGACCCCGCTGATGAGGTACAGGCATTGTTTCAATTCCTAAACACTGGAGTTATAAGGAAGATAATCCCTCGTCAACCCCTTCGAGCCAAAGAAGTAGGAGTTTTTCTTTTCGAAAATTAAAACCCTTAATCATAACCTGGGGCAGGGTAGTTCTCTCAGTTGATCCAAGTGCACGACGAATGGCACCAAAGAGGTCCTTACAAAACAAAAGACAGTGATGGTTCCGAATAACCATAAAGACAGGCAGTCATTATCTCTCAAAAAACAAAAGCCCAATAAGTCAAAACCTATGAAGGAGACTTATAAAACTGGGGCATCCTGCTGACTGTAAATACAAAAAGAAACAGTTCAGGCAAAAACAGGGATAACAAAATCAAAAAAGAAAAGGTCCTACAAACCCTCAACCAAAAAAGGAATGACTGCATATTCAAAATAAACTGTCAATATCCGAACCATCATTGGAATCTCAGGACAAAGACTCAAACAAGGTCTAATGCATGATCAGCTGAGTTTAGGCTTGAAGAACATCACGAAGAGCGGGTGGGTACAAATAAACTTGAGCCTTTATCCTTTGTTTCTTAAACCGTGAACCAGGCTACGTTATAACCCTTAAAAGTCCTAGATGAAGCATGGGTTAGTTCGAAAGCATACTGTTACGAAAGGTATCCCGACTCCTTAAGGCTTGCGGTAAAACAACGAGTTGACATCGCATTTTACAAAATTTGCTTGTTTACTGAAAAATGCATTTTCAAAATCTTCAAGACAGACATAAGCCTTGCATTTTTTAATATAATACTATTTGCATATGACTTTTTGTTCGAACAGCAGGGAAATTCGCACGAAGAATATCTAAGTGAACAAAAGTACTTCCAACCAAGAGGCAGACATGATCATTGTCTGTCATCTGGGGCAGTTAAGTCAAGATTCGGTGAATCTCTCAAGATGCCGAATAATCAGGGGCAGACCTCCATCTGAGTCACTTGGGGCATTGGACCTGAATTCTAGCTACGAATCCTGCATGATCAAACGAAGATCTTCCGGTAACATGGAAATACTACCGACAATGACAACTCCCTGCACTCTGAGAATGTGGACATAGTCGAAAAAACACTACGCATAATCAAAGACCCGCTAGGTTGACACACCTAGGCAAAAACAAGGGCTTCTCGGCGAACCAAAAGGGTTCGGGCAAAATAAGGGATGAAAAATGAAAAACATTTGTACACCCGGCAAGTCGAAAACCTGAAAAGGCGGCTTGGGAAAAAATGGGTATCCCGGTGGACTGAAAACCCGAAAGGGCAGTCCAGGCAAAAATTAGGGATCAAAGCGTACGACTATGTCCCGTCATCACATCACTTGTCTACCAGAAGAAGATTTGTCAACCGGCAGTCATCAAGCACCTCCATAGGTACCTTCTCCCGCAGAAACTGGGGCAATAAGAGTTGTCTAAGCGATCTAGTCGCTCTGTCCGCCGAGGTACCAAGGTAAGTTCAGCTGAAGAGCATGACCAAGATACCTTCACTCCCCGCAGAGTAAGACAAGATTCAACAATTCTCCCCAAATAGAGTTGGTTTCCAATCAGCCCCGAGAAGGCACACTGTCTCCAGCAAGTCAGCAACACTCTCCCCAAGCAGAGTTAGTCCACTATCAGCCTTAAGGAAGTTGGGTACCCCGATAAGATCTCAATATTCCTCAGCGGAGTATACAGGTGTTCCTAAGAAAGCATCCTCGACAGTCTTAATATAAGATTGTTCCCTGGCGGAATACCAGACACCCCAGTACAATCCAAGAGTTTCCCCAGGAGGGTTGAATCCATCTCCCCAGTAGATTCTGGAAGCTTATCCCCAGTAGATTCTGGAAGCTTATCCCCAGTAGATTCTGGAAGCTTATCCCAGTAGAGTCTGGAAGCTTATCCCCAGTAGATTCTGGAAGCTTATCACCCGCAGAATACGAACGCATCTCCCCGACCATATTCAAAGGTTATTCCCCACCAGAGCTTATAACTGGGTTATCCTCAGCTAATTGCAACAGAAAGATCGTCCTCGGCGAAATTCTTCCTATCCCCCAGCAGAGTTCATCAAATCTTCCAACAAAACGCACCAACGGTATCCCCAGCGGAGTTATCATCAAATCTCAGCGAAGTATCTCTTCCCACAGAGTAATTCCCTGCAGAGTAATCTCTTCGACAAGTTTATTCCCCAACGGAGTCATCTTCTCCTACCGGTTTATTCTTGTAATCATCATCCCCAGCGAAAATGAAGAACTCTACTCTCCAAACATCAGCCCAGGATTCAACAAGCTCCCGGCATTCGTCAAGGATTTATTTTCCTAGACGAAAATACATTCATAGACATTTCACATTTCCATACATCCTGCTTACATACATGATAAACTGCATACGACACGATCTCATTTACTTTTGAGAACATCATGACATCATGCATTTCATACATCATGACATTGCATACAACTAATATTTTGCCTTTTCAGGAAAAAGGTCAATCCAAAGATGATTACTATCAACTGTCGCAATTCCAGATTCGATTCCTGTATCTAGCCAGGGCATATCTGTGAGTAACTGATTGTAGATTCGATACTTGTATCTAGCCAGGGCATATCTGCATGAAGAGTTTAGAGATTCGACACCTGTATCCAGCCAGGGCATATCTGTAGACGACCAATTCCAGATTCGATTCCTGTATCTAGCCAGGGCATATCTATGAGTAACTGATTGTAGATTCGATACCTGTATCTAGCCAGGGCATATCTGCATGAAGAGTTTAGAGATTAGACACCTGTATCCAGCCAGGGCATATCTGTAGACGACCAATTCCAGATTCGATTCCTGTATCTAGCCAGGGCATATCTGTGAGTAACTGATTGTAGATTCGACACCTGTATCTAGCCAGGGCATATCTGCATGAAGAGTTTAGAGATTCGACACCTGTATCCAGCCAGGGCATATCTGTAGACGACCAATTCCAGATTCGATTCCTGTATCCAGCCAGGGCATATCTGTGAGTAACTGATTGTAGATTCGACACCTGTATATAGCCAGGGCATGTCTGCATGAAGAGTTTAGAGATTCGATTCCTGTATCCAGCCAGGGCATATCTGTAGACGACTAATTCCAGATTCGATACCTGTACCTAGCCAGGGCATATCTGCGAGTGATTGATTGTAAATTCGATACCTGTACCCAGCCAGGGCATGTCTGCATGAAGAGTTTAGAGATTCGATACCTGTATCCAGCCAGGGCATATCTGTAGACGATTAATTCCAGATTCGATACCTGTATCTAGCCAGGGCATATCTGTGAGTGATTGATTGTAGATTCGATACCTGTATCCAGCCAGGGCATGTCTGCATGAAGAGTTTAGAGATTTGATTCCTATATCCAGCCAGGGCATATCTGTAGACGATTAATTCCAGATTCGATACCTGTACCTAGCCAGGGCATATCTGTGAGCGATTGATTGTAGATTCGATACTTGTATCCAGCCAGGGCACGTCTGTAAGCAGCCTTTTGAAGTTCAATATTCGATACCTGTATCTAGCCAGGGCATATCTGCATAAAGAGTTTGAAGATCAACCCCTGTAAAAGGCCAGGAAATTATCTTTCTTTCTCAAAGTACGCAAGTTCTCGCTAAGGAATCTCTTACGCGATCGACACCCCCGATGGCATCTTTAAGCCCATCTCCACAACTATCCATTACACTTCCAAATGGCATCTATAAGCCCATTCCCGACAAGGTTCTGTCACATCTCCAGATGGCATCTATAAGCCCATCCTCCTATCCATCATATCTCCAAATGGCATCTGTAAGCCCATTCCCGACATCACATTGCTGATACTCCACTATGTGAGTGCAAATTTCTGGGCACTTTAGTGTTCAATCATCTTCCACATTCGGATCACGAAAGGCACGCAAGCCAATCTACATCCTCAGGTCTAAGAAGATTGAACAGGGGCAAATGTTGTACCCTAAAATTTGCCCTCCCATATTCTTCAAGATTTCTCAGGGGATTACACAGTTCAAATGCCTCCTAAGCCAGTCAAAATTAGGGTTTTGGTTCCTGCAAAGAATTTGAGGTTTTCAAGGGTTCAATCAAGTCATATAGGCCTATATACATTGTCAAGCATCTACATGCCAAGTCTCAAGACTCACATCATCAAATTGCACAGTCAAAAGTCCCATTTGGTTCGCAATCAACTGCAGGGGTAAAATGGTCATTTGGAAGTCAAAAGACAAAATTTTTGGTCAACATCTTATTTTGAAGACATAATCATCATTTGATCAATTCTTGATCATGATTCCACAAGAATGGCTCAAAAATCATCCAGATGCCAAAAGTTTCTATTTTGGGACAGTTGAAAAGTCAACTGTAACTTGACCAAGGCATAACTTTTTCATGGTTCATCAGAAAAATCCCATCCAATGCTCATTTTGAATGGTATGACATTTCCTACAACTCATCTTCACATTCCAAGTCCAAGAAATGCTCTCACAAAAAGTTATCAATTTCTACATTATAGGTCATTTTCAAAAGTCAACAAAAATGCACTTTAAGTCAAAGACCATAACTTGAGATTGGTAAATCCAAATGACATGGGACCAAAGGCATTGGTTAGAGGACTTCAAGACCTTTCCAAAATGTCCAAGAACATGTTCATATGATCAAAATTGAGCAAGATATGCATTGGAGAAGTTGGGAAATTTTTGGGAATTTGCAAAAGTCAACTTTGCCCAAAACACATCATTTTTGCTAATGGGCCTCAAATTTCTTCTTGAATATTTGTCCAAAGCCTATGCACGACCCATTGAGCTTAAATTGATTTATTTTCTTATTTTTAATTAATTAATTGAATTTTTTATTAATATTAATTCATTTAATTGATTTAATTGTAGGAAAATACCAAGATATGGTTTTCAAATCTTTTTATGAAGCAAATAGGCTCAGGGCAAGCTGGCAATTTCGTGCATCCATCAAAGAGGTAAAAATCTCCATGTTTGGCAAGCTTTATCAATCAAAAATATGCAAAAAGATTTGATTGGAAATCAAATATTGAAAACATGAATGTAATGGATTCTTGGCCAAGATTGAACCCTAATTCCATTCTACTATAAGAGCATAACCAAACCCTAATGCCTGGAACGTGCAAGCTGCTGCAAAAACACCATTACCATATTGAAAAAATCAAAGAAAACTCAAAAACTGTTTTTCATATTTCAGACCAATTCAAAGCCTTAGAGTGATTCCAATACATTGCTGAAGGTGTAAGGAACCTATTGCAATCAAATTCGCGTGCCAAAGCTCAAGAACACGTTCTACACAGACCCACGGTTTGAATAATTTTTCCAAAATCATATACTTTGATTCATGCATATTTAACATCGCTTGTTGTTTGTTTTGTGTTCATAAGGACTGTGCGAAGCTTTTGGTATAAGACAATTGCATTATGGTGTCCTAAAACAGAAAACGCCATTGTTGAATTTTAGGTTTTCCAAGCTTGAAATTTGGGGATTTAGTAACCAGGAAAAATTGAGCTTCATGATGCACATGACTGAATTCGTGAGAGTCATACGAATTGAACAAGACTATCGCGCCCTATTTATATAACCCAGGGACCTATTCGTTATTTTCCCTCGTCCTATTTTGTGGGGGTTAAAAACCCCCGCTAACCATTTGTTCTTTTACAGGCCAGGTGAAGAAGACGAGACGTGTAAGCACACCACTGGATCATTCAAACGCGCGCGCTATTTTGTTTTCTCTCTCCAGCATATGATTGTTTTTTATATTATTTTCAGTTGTTAATATTATATCAAATGCAGCATGATGGCCTAGTGGTCAGTGAGGTGGACGTTCATCATTGGGACCTGGGTTCGATTCCCAGGTCCCCCCAAAACTCAATAATATTTTTTCTAATGCGTTCCTATGCAGGCTTCCAAATAGTGAACACCATATACCTCACGCTTCAGCTTGCCAAGTGGCCACAAAGGTAAATCCAAAGGCCAGGGATGGTTGAACACCATGCTCCAAGTCAACATGCACGTGGACCATTACAAAAGTCAACGCAGGCTTGGCTTATTGGGCCTAAATTTCCAGAACAACACCTCCATACATGGGCCATCACCCCCCCTGGTTTTACTCTTTTTTATTTTATTTTCTTTTTCCTTTTAATTCTTATAATAATTATTATTATTATTAACTAACAAATTATTTTTTATAATAAATTTAGATAATCAAAAGATGTAAATATTTTTATTATTTATTATTTAACTATTAATTATTATTTTTGTAAATAAAAAATGTAAATTAATTAACTTAGTTTAAATTAGGTCAAATTTTAACTTTTTCCAATAAATAAAATAAATTTAGAATTAGGGTTTTTATTTTGACTTTTAATTTCTTATTTTTATTTTTATTAAAGACTTAAAAAACACAAAAACATTTTTCTTTTAATTAATTAATTAGTAAATTAGGTTTAATTTCAATTAAGGACAAACTACTTTCTTTATTTCTCAAAAGGGTCAAAACCCTAAGGACGTCCCGATTAAATTTCTATTCGCGCATTATTATTTATTTTGATTATTTATGTATCTGTTTCCGAGGATGTAATAGTTAATTAGGATTTTATTGCTTTGTTTACTTTCCGCATTTATTTTCCAAAACGGGTTTTTGTTTTTGGCGATGTATAGACCCGCGCCTTGTAATAGCGTAGATTTACCTTTCCGCAATTTATTTTCCGCACTCTTAACTGTTAATATGCATGCAAGACTTGTATGAAAATTAAAAACGACTCGTAGATCACCCTGATGTGTGTACAAGATAATATAACATGAAAAACAATACACATGCACATGCCACTCTTAGGGTACGCCTCACTGGTTGCCTCGAACATGGTCGTCAAGTATAGGGTGTTTTAGAGGTCGCCCTCCTGTCTAAGATCCAGTTGCCTCGAACGGTTGCCTCGGATAAAAAGGATCTAGGACATTAGGGTTACTTCTAAGGTGTCCTACCATTGCTTCGGTGACCACACATGTCCCTAATAATCGAATTGACCCGAACACCTCCAACGATGGTGCTACCTACTTATCAATAGTGGGATAGCACTATCTAAAGGACTCTTACACAGCCTAATTCCTTAGAGTAGGTAGATTTCTCTTAAGTACTTGCTCTCTCAAAACAAACAAAACAACTTTTCGCACTGACACTTTCAAAAGTTTTCAAACAAATTTTTCATACACTCTTGAGGACAGATACAAGAGTTACTTAGAAATTTTTCAAACGAAACTTTTTTTTCAAAACCCACGCACACTTGAAAAGCAAACATTTTTGAAAACATAAGAGCAAGTACCTAAGAGCCCGTGGATAACCACGGATAGAAAGGGTGCTAACACCTTCCCTTTCTATAAATCTACCTCTCGAACCGAGAACATTCTCGAAAAGGAATTTTGATGTGCTTTTGTCCTTTCCATGTTGGAGAACATAAAAGACGGTGGTGACTCTTGCTTACCGCGACATTTCACGAACCAGCTCTAAAACAGTTAGTTCTATTTCCACCGATCACAGAACTGGCGACTCTGCTGGGGATACTTATAAAAGTGAGGTGTACCTTAGGATTAGACCACTCTTATGTTTTCAATTTCCTGTTTTGTTTGCTTTAAAATTGTGGGCCTGTCTTGGAGTTTCATAGATCCTAACCCGGATCTGGGAGATACCTTTTAGAAAGTAGCAACAAACTGTGAGGGAACTGTGCGGGGTATACCAACACGGTTGAAGTAGTTTGCTACGTTGATGTAGTACTTTGGTGAGTACCGGTAACCCTTGAGTCAAGTCAAGGAGAGTACGGGGCCGCCGCATGGTGTCGTGAAGCATCAACTGACCTTAGGAACCTTACTTGACCATCCTGGCCTCTTTAGGGGTAGTGAGATGACCGACTTTGGTGCAGTCCGAAGTTGGTAGATACTCGATACTGCACTCATTGAGGGTTGTTTTCTTGGAATATTTTGATCGCCAATTCAGTGGCTAAATCAAAACAATGAACATAGAAAACAACCCAATGATATTGAGCTCCTTAGAACCCGGTTACTTTTTATAGGACAGGTTTTGAGCCCACCAACTTCAAGAGGGTCGTACCTAAACTTCACGCTGGCCTAAACTCTAAGGGTTGTCTTGTGTGCCTTCAAACTTGACTACTTGCATGCTTGTTATCTGACACTTGAGTTTCTTGCAGGTTTTGTTTACAGTCCTTAATCTGGACTCATAACAGGGTTTACTTACATCATTCCATGCATAGCATAACATCATACCATTGCATACATCCTACATAAGGACTAACCCATTTCAAGGATCTCAAGGGTCTGTGATGCAGGTCATGATGAACCAACAGGTCCAGCAAGGGGAAAAGGGGATTTATTTTCCTCTAGCCAAGGTTGATAACTTGAGTCAGGGGCTATGACCCACTCGATATGGTGAGCCTTGACTCTTGATGAAGGACTCTCAACAACATGAAGTTCCTTCAATCAAGCTACAACATTCAAACTCTAACGGTTTCTTGTTTACCCCGCGAGATCCTTGGAAACATTGCATGCATACATACATATCATTGCATTACAGGTACCCTTGTTACAGGTCACTTACCTTCTTCGCTGTTTATTTCAGCAATGGCTCTCCAACAAGACCTTCATACTCAAGAGACTCAGTTCGTGGAAATCCTCCTAAATCTATCCAAGGGGCAGGAAGAGCTGAGAACACTCCTCATGGGGACTTTGGTCAGGAACAGTCCAGAGGACGATAAAGACGAACGGCTGAAACATCTGCAAGCTGAGGTAGATACAATGAGAACCCAGATGCTGGGGCAGATGGCTATCATTCAAGACTTAGCTCAAAGACAAGAAGAGCTCAGGGTTCTCGTCAACCAACTGCTTCGGGACAACCAACTGGGGCAAACATCTAAGGTTGAAGAGCCAGTCATCATTAAATTCCCTTTGAGACAAGAAGACAAGGGAAAAGCTCCTCAACTTGCTTCAGGGTCACAGATTCAGCATCAACCTCACCAGCTTCAGCAAGTAGTCAGGGTTGGGGACCAAACCGGTAATCAGCCTCCAAGAAGTCAAAGGTTTGGTTCAATGCATAGGCCTCTCCAAGCTGCTGCTACTTCACAGGTCCAACAACGACCTCACCAAGAACAACGGGTTGATCAGAACAAGCCAGACAAGCCTATGAGGAAATTCACCCAACTCAACATGTCGTTGTTTCAAGCCTTACAACGCCTATGGAGATTGAATCTGATCACACTAAGGGACCCTCCTAAGAATCCCAACAAGACACCTTCAAGGTACAACCCCAACGCCCGCTACGCTTATCATTCTGACAGCCCGGGGCATGCTACAAACGACTGCTGGTCTCTGAAGAACAAGATCCAGGACCTGATTGATGAAGGAGCAGTGGAATTCACCCCAGATGGTCAGGTCGAGTTCTTCTACTATCCCTAGACGAGAAGACCTTTTGTTCATTCGAATGTTCAAATTGTATTTTTCTTTGATTGTTCAAACAATTATTGTCATAACAAACTTTATTACTTTATCAATGCATCGCATATGTCTGTTTTGAATCAATATATTCACATTCGCTATATTCTAAATTGCTTTTATTTTTTGATGTTCAACTCTCGATTTAAAATTCTAAGCCTCTTGAGGGAGGATGACGAAAACGATACCATAATCTACAGTATGCTTTTGAACAGACCCCGCTGATGAGGTACAGGCATTGTTTCAATTACTAAACACTGGAGTTATAAGGAAGATAATCCCTCGTCAACCCCTTCGAGCCAAAGAAGTAGGAGTTTTTCTTTTCGAAAATTAAAACCCTTAATCATAACCTGGGGCAGGGTAGTTCTCTCAGTTGATCCAAGTGCACGACGAATGGCACCAAAGAGGTCCTTACAAAACAAAAGACAGTGATGGTTCCGAATAACCATAAAGACAGGCAGTCATTATCTCTCAAAAAACAAAAGCCCAATAAGTCAAAACCTATGAAGGAGACTTATAAAACTGGGGCATCCTGCTGACTGTAAATACAAAAAGAAACAGTTCAGGCAAAAACAGGGATAACAAAATCAAAAAAGAAAAGGTCCTACAAACCCTCAACCAAAAAAGGAATGACTGCATATTCAAAATAAACTGTCAATATCCGAACCATCATTGGAATCTCAGGACAAAGACTCAAACAAGGTCTAATGCATGATCAGCTGAGTTTAGGCTTGAAGAACATCACGAAGAGCGGGTGGGTACAAATAAACTTGAGCCTTTATCCTTTGTTTCTTAAACCGTGAACCAGGCTACGTTATAACCCTTAAAAGTCCTAGATGAAGCATGGGTTAGTTCGAAAGCATACTGTTACGAAAGGTATCCCGACTCCTTAAGGCTTGCGGTAAAACAACGAGTTGACATCGCATTTTACAAAATTTGCTTGTTTACTGAAAAATGCATTTTCAAAATCTTCAAGACAAACATAAGCCTTGCATTTTTTAATATAATACTATTTGCATATGACTTTTTGTTCGAACAGCAGGGAAATTCGCACGAAGAATATCTAAGTGAACAAAAGTACTTCCAACCAAGAGGCAGACATGATCATTGTCTGTCATCTGGGGCAGTTAAGTCAAGATTCGGTGAATCTCTCAAGATGCCGAATAATCAGGGGCAGACCTCCATCTGAGTCACTTGGGGCATTGGACCTGAATTCTAGCTACGAATCCTGCATGATCAAACGAAGATCTTCCGGTAACATGGAAATACTATCGACAATGACAACTCCCTGCACTCTGAGAATGTGGACATAGTCGAAAAAACACTACGCATAATCAAAGACCCGCTAGGTTGACACACCTAGGCAAAAACAAGGGCTTCTCGGCGAACCAAAAGGGTTCGGGCAAAATAAGGGATGAAAAATGAAAAACATTTGTACACCCGGCAAGTCGAAAACCTGAAAAGGCGGCTTGGGAAAAAATGGGTATCCCGGTGGACTGAAAACCCGAAAGGGCAGTCCAGGCAAAAATTAGGGATCAAAGCGTACGACTATGTCCCATCATCACATCACTTGTCTACCAGAAGAAGATTTGTCAACCGGCAGTCATCAAGCACCTCCATAGGTACCTTCTCCCGCAGAAACTGGGGCAATAAGAGTTGTCTAAGCGATCTAGTCGCTCTGTCCGCCGAGGTACCAAGGTAAGTTCAGCTGAAGAGCATGACCAAGATACCTTCACTCCCCGCAGAGTAAGACAAGATTCAACAATTCTCCCCAAACAGAGTTGGTTTCCAATAAGCCCCGAGAAGGCACACTGTCTCCAGCAAGTCAGCAACACTCTCCCCAAGCAGAGTTAGTCCACTATCAGCCTTAAGGAAGTTGGGTACCCCCATAAGATCTCAATATTCCCCAGTGGAGTATACAGGTGTTCCTAAGAAAGCATCCCCGACAGTCTTAATATAAGATTGTTCCCTGGAGGAATACCAGACACCCCAGTACAGTCCAAGAGTTTCCCCAAGAGGGTTGAATCCATCTCCCCAGTAGATTCTTGAAGCTTATCCCCAGTAGATTCTGGAAGCTTATCCCCAGTAGATTCTGGAAGCTTATCCCAGTAGAGTCTGGAAGCTTATCCCCAGTAGATTCTGGAAGCTTATCACCCGCAGAATACGAACGCATCTCCCCGACCATATTCAAAGGTTATTCCCCACCAGAGCTTATAACTGGGTTATCCTCAGCTAATTGCAACAGAAAGATCGTCCTCGGCGAAATTCTTCCTATCCCCCAGCAGAGTTCATCAAATCTTCCAACAAAACGCATCAACGGTATCCCCAGCGGAGTTATCATCAAATCTCAGCGAAGTATCTCTTCCCACAGAGTAATTCCCTGCAGAGTAATCTCTTCGACAAGTTTATTCCCCAACGGAGTCATCTTCTCTTACCGGTTTATTCTTGTAATCATCATCCCCAGCGGAAATGAAGAACTCTACTCTCCAAACATCAGCCCAGGATTCAACAAGCTCCCGGCATTCGTCAAGGATTTATTTTCCTAGACGAAAATACATTCATAGACATTTCACATTTCCATACATCCTGCTTACATACATGATAAACTGCATACGACACGATCTCATTTACTTTTGAGAACATCATGACATCATGCATTTCATACATCATGACATTGCATACAACTAATGTTTTGCCTTTTCAGGAAAAAGGTCAATCCAAAGATGATTACTATCAACTGTCGCAATTCCAGATTCGATTCCTGTATCTAGCCATGGCATATCTGTGAGTAACTGATTGTAGATTCGATACTTGTATCTAGCCAGGGCATATCTGCATGAAGAGTTTAGAGATTCGACACCTGTATCCAGCCAGGGCATATCTGTAGACGACCAATTCCAGATTCGATTCCTGTATCTAGCCAGGGCATATCTGTGAGTAACTGATTGTAGATTCGATACCTGTATCTAGCCAGGGCATATCTGCATGAAGAGTTTAGAGATTAGACACCTGTATCCAGCCAGGGCATATCTGTAGACGACCAATTCCAGATTCGATTCCTGTATCTAGCCAGGGCATATCTGTGAGTAACTGATTGTAGATTCGACACCTGTATCTAGCCAGGGCATATCTGCATGAAGAGTTTAGAGATTCGACACCTGTATCCAGCCAGGGCATATCTGTAGACGACCAATTCCAGATTCGATTCCTGTATCCAGCCAGGGCATATCTGTGAGTAACTGATTGTAGATTCGAAACCTGTATATAGCCAGGGCATGTCTGCATGAAGAGTTTAGAGATTCGATTCCTGTATCCAACCAGGGCATATCTGTAGACGACTAATTCCAGATTCGATACCTGTACCTAGCCAGGGCATATCTGCGAGTGATTGATTGTAGATTCGATACCTGTACCCAGCCAGGGCATGTCTGCATGAAGAGTTTAGAGATTCGATACCTGTATTCAGCCAGGGCATATCTGTAGACGATTAATTCCATATTCGATACCTGTATCTAGCCAGGGCATATCTGTGAGTGATTGATTGTAGATTCGATACCTGTATCCAGCCAGGGCATGTCTGCATGAAGAGTTTAGAGATTTGATTCCTGTATCCAGCCAGGGCATATCTGTAGACGATTAATTCCAGATTCGGTACCTGTACCTAGCCAGGGCATATCTGTGAGCGATTGATTGTAGATTCGATACTTGTATCCAGCCAGGGCACGTCTGTAAGCAGCCTTTTGAAGTTCAAGATTCGATACCTGTATCTAGCCAGGGCATATCTGCATAAAGAGTTTGAAGTTCAACCCCTGTAACAGGCCAGGAAATTATCTTTCTTTCTCAAAGTACGCAAGTTCTCGCTAAGGAATCTCTTACGCGATCATGTCTTACGCGATCATGTCAAAAGCAATAATGTCTTCCCGATTACTCAGTAAACAAATACTACGTTTAAAGGGGCTTCCACTGAGTGGGGGATTTCATGCCTCCTTCTTCGGGATTACTCCCTCAAAGTTAACATGACTATACCGCCCGTCCTATTCCTAAGTGTAACTTAGTCTGGGTATAGGACTTATCCTTTGTAATCAACACCCAAATAACCACAATATATCACATATAGTCAAACAAACAAGTAATAATAACAAAAAACAAATATGACAAATTAGGCTTAACCCACTTTAGGGATGGACCAGCAAGAGGTCAATCTGTCCTCAGCAGAGTCGCCAATTCTGTAGCGGTGAAAATAGGAGATCAAGCTATTGATTAACTTGACTCACAAAAGCAAGAGTCGCCACCGCGCTTTATTATTTCCAAGGGAAAAGGGAAAAGAGCGAAATAAAACCCTAAAACATGCAATGTAAAATAATACTTAGAAGTAATGAAAATACAATGCATTTTTTGAAAGAGATCAAGAGTTCAGGGGTTGGTTATACAATGGGAAGGTATTAGCACCCAATGCATCTGCGGTACACCGCAGGAACCTTTTGAAATATCTGTTTTTGATTAAAATTGTTTATTATATACAAGAGTGTATTTATCTACAACTATGTTTGCTTAAGGGGAAAAAATGAATTTTTATTATTGCGTTCGTGAGGGTTTCACGACCCTTTGCCTACGTATCCAATGAAGGAATCAAAACACCGTAGTTCCTCTAGAAAAAATTTGATCTGTTTGTGTTTTTTAGTGGGCGACATTAACGCACGCATTCTAGCAATAGGCACGGCCGGTATTGCGGTAGAACGGGGATAACATGCCCTTGGGGGGAGTTTTGATTTGTTGAGTATTTTGTGGGTTTTTTAAGATATATTCAAGTAATGATTAAAGAGTGTTTTTGATTTTTTTGGTTTGTTTATTTGTTGATTTTATCTTGCCTAATTACTAGCATTTGTACGAAGTAAAAAAAATGCAGAAAGATAAAAACCTACGCTATTACAAACATATCAAAAGGCATAAAAAATATGACGGAAAAAATAAGATAAAAGTAAGAAAAGAGTGTCTTTCGATTCAGGAAGGAGCATCCTTCGATTTGCATTATGTTGGCCTCCTTCGATTGGGACTGGCAACAGCAAAGTCACGTCTTTCGATTGGGGGGAAGCAGCCTTCAATTTGCATTCTGTTGGTCTCCTTCGATTGGGGCTGGCAACAGTAAAGTATCCTTTGACTGGGAAAAGGCAGCAGCAAGTTGTATCCTTCGACTGGGGGCTGGCACCAGTGAGTTGTATCCTTCGACTGGGGGTTGGCACCAGTGAGGTTTTGTCTTTCAATTGGCTTAGAAGTCAGTGAAGCGTGTCTCTGGCTGGGCCTGGAAGTCAGTGTGGAAACCAAAGGCTTCGTTTCATACTCCTGTTTCCTGTTTATTTCATTTCAAACATTAAATGACAACATGGCTTGAGGCCATGCTAGTATTTATCTTTCATACAGTTTAATAGTTAAACAGAAAGCAAAACAAAAGGGTTAACTTTTAAAAACATGTTAACATGGTGGAAACGAAAAGTACAGTGGTATATACACGCTTGAAACGAACAGGAATTGTATTTACATGTTATGAAACGAAAAGTTCAAAGGTAAGAGTGACTTACCTTGCTTCAGGCCTTGAATGGATGTGGGGCCTTGAGTGGTGGCCCTGGATGCTGGATTCGAAAGAGGGGTCACAGGCTGTGCTTGGAGTGCTGAATTTGAAGGAAAAGAAAAAAACAAGTGTGATGCTTCTTTGATTCGAAGGAGACTGCAGTGTGGCTGTTCTTCAGAATCGAAGGAGACTGAAGTGTGTGGGATTCTGGGTTTTTTTATCACAAAGTGTTGAAGGGACTTGAGAAATTTTTGTGTTTGAGAAAGTTTGGGGAATTCGTTCCTCTGGTCCCAAAAATCCTCCTCTTTTTCATGTGTTGGAGCCTCTTTATTTATAGGCGAGCTTTGATATGGTTTTAGGGGGAAATCAAATAATATTTGAATTATTTGGGTATACTGCCCCCTTGTTTTCTTCAATGCAGCTCTTGTGCACTCCTTTTTTGTGCAAGTACAGGACTGAAACAACGCAAACTTATCAGTATTTTGGAGCTTAGTGGAAGGTTGGTGCAGGACTGCTGCACAACAGCACAACTGGCTTGAGTTTGGCAGTATATGGGACTTTAGTTAACAAACTCCTTGAATACTTCGACCAGCTTCATGATTACACAAAAATGTTCGTTTCCAAACAATGTGTGCTCTGAGTACGTTGCTTCGAAGGGTTTAGTGGTCCAAATTGTGAATCGAAGGAGACTGTATTTCCAAATCGAAGCTTGTGACTGAAGGAGACTGTATTTCCAAATCGAAGCTTGTGACTGAAGGGAGACAGTATTGCCTAATCGAAGCTTGTGACTGAAGGGAGATTGTATTGCCTAATCGAAGCTTGTGACTGAAGGGAGACAGTATTGCCTAATCGAAGCTTGTGTTCGAAGGAAGCAATGTTGCCCAATCGAAGCATGTGGATCGAAACAAACATATTTCCCAATCGAAATACCGTGTTCGAAGGAAGAAATGTTGCCCAATCGAAGCATGTGGATCGAAACAAACATATTGCCCAATCGAAACAGGCTTGCAGGCGGTAAACTTTTCCAAATCGAAGTAGTCTTGTAGGCAGCAAACTTGTCCAGTCGAAGCAGGCTAAGATTCAATCGAAGGACATGCCCAAGTTGCATTCGAAGGAGACCTGTCAACACATGAAATCAAAGAAACAAAAAACACACATTTCGTGCTTGATTAGAAGTTAGTGATACATAGGCTAAGAATGTTCAAAACACTTGACAATTTCTGCATAATCAATGCTCGAAGGTGAGAGGTTAAAACCGACTGTATTTAGTGACCTTGACTTCTGCAAAAAATAAAAATGGGATCTTAGGTCAAAAATTGGGGTATGACATTACCCTTTCACGATTACAGTAACGTTCCGATTTAGGGTTCTAGGGTTCCGCTAGGGACAGGTGTAGCTAGAAATAAGAAAGATAATAGAGATAGAAACTTGATTTCCCCATTAGAACACAGAGGTGTTGATCGAGAGGGATGGAGAGAATAGCGTAAAAAATCAGGAAGAGAGATTCGGGTTTTCCTTTTCTTGTTTTTCCCCATTTCACGATTTAGGAACGACAATAATCTCAACCCTTTCCTCTTTGTTCATAAAACCGGGTTTGGGCCTGGTTTGCTTTGGCCCAACCCAATTTTCAAGTTTTGACTTATGTATTAATAGAAGTAATTAAGTAAATGAATGAATGAATGTGGCGGTGGTTAAAGTATTGGCATTTGAAGGAAGAGTCCCGGGTTCGAGACCCCCAGGGGACGTTTTCATTTTCTTTTTCTTAATTTTCTTTTGCATTATTGGACCAAACAATCCCTGTTGGGCTATACCCTAAGCCCAATGCTTTTCCAGCCTCACCCCCTAATTTTTCTATTTCACACCCTTTTCTTGTAATTAATTTGATTTACATTTAGTTTAGCTTAAATATAATTTTAGTAAAATTTTAGTTTTTTTTTATTTAAGTTTAGGTTAACTTAATTTTTTTAGAATTTATTTGTTTTTACTTATTTTTAAAAATTAATCTAAATACTTAGAATTTTAGGTTAGTTTAGAATTTATTTTATGATTTAGTTCTAATTCATTTAAATGAAAAATGTACAATTACAAATTAATTTATTTTCTCAATTAGTTTAGGACTTTTAAAATTATTTTACTAACTAATTTTTATATTAAGTTTCATTTGGTTCATTTAGATAACAAAAACTTAAAAAAAAATACATGTACTTTGATTTAATTCTTTAGTTAATTGATAGAATAGGTTTCCTATTTTTTCTTTTTTTAAACTTTTCCAACAAATAACAAGAATTTTACTTCCATACTTTGTTAATTATTTGTTATTTCCTAGACTGTTATAACTTTAATTAATCGTTCAAATTCAATTTGGTTGTATTGTTTGCTATTTTGGACTTTTAATCGCATTCGACTCATCCTCATTTGTAAAAATTGTACCCCCATTCCCGAAAACTATGTAATAGCATAGAATTTCAAATTTCCTCAATTTACTGTTTTTTTTCCTTACACTGTATAGTAATTAGGCGTGTATGGCAAGATTCAGAAATCAATCGTTAGACAACCCTAATCAAAAGAAGAAGAAAACTTGAATCAAACACACTTTTTTCACACGCGCACCTCTAGGGTAACCTCGGAAATACAGTCATGTCCCTCGAATATGGGACGCTTTAGCAAAGACCCTTCGATAAAAAAGATCTTCGTCCCTCGATGTCGCTTTCAGTAAAATGATCTAGTCTCTTACGGAAATTGCTAAAGCATCTCATAAGTTGCTTTCGATGACTGTATGATTGACCCGCGCCTGTCCCTTCACATCCAACGATGGGGCTTCTTACCAAATCAATGGTAAGATAGAAACATCTAATAGAGGAAGAAAAGAACACTTAAAACCTTTCGAGTAGGTAGATTCGCTCCTAGTTACTCGCTTACTCACGACAAAAAAACATTTTTACACCGACACTTTCATTTCAAAACATTTTCAAAAGACAAAATTTTTTGTATACGTTCTTATAGAGACGAGAACCATTGCAAAAACATCTTTTTAAAACCACTTTAAAAAAAACACATTCCACTAACACATCTTTGAACTATTTTTTTTTAAACAACTTTGTACGCGTTCTTATAGAAACGAGAACCATTACAAAGACATTTTCAAAATACTTCCAAAAACCACACCACAAGCATATTGGCAAACAAAAGAAAGTGATCTAGCGAGTAACTAAGAGCCCGTAGATAACTACGGATGGAAAGGGTGCTAATACCTTCCCTTTTCATAATCTACCCCCCGAACCCGAGAAATAATCTTGAAAGGTCTTTCATGTGCTTTTTTACCTTTCCTTTTGGATAAAAGAAAATTCGGCGGAGACTCTTGCTATCTGAACAATTGCGATCGAACGCAAACTTCAAGTAAGTTCTCCCACCGTATCACACTTAGATCTCAACTGGTACAGTTTAATCGAATAATAGAAACTAGTAGAAACACCAGGCAAAATGTTTTATTAGCCTTGTAACTAGTATTTCTCCTACTAAACTTAATGAAATAAGATAATTATTAAGTCTAATATGTATGAAAATGTGTATATTTTCTTATGATATATGGTTTGCTCTTAAAAGACTTGTGTAGAGTGAGTTGTGTCCAAATTACTTACAGCATGTCAAATAGGTGTTATGCATAATTTCCAAAATATTAACTGAACTTACAAGTCAATTTTCTAGCCTTTGCAACTACAAAATTGATCCATAAATTTGGAATCATAGTAATAATTTTCATCATAATAATAATTACCATCGAATAGATAATGATGTTGATAGCGATGATGATGACTCTGAATTAGTCAACAAATTGATGATTTTCAAAGTAAACTAGAAGAGAATGAATTGTTGCTTTGAAGAACTTGGAGCATTGAACCAAATTCTATATGTTAGAGAGAGATAGAGATAGAGATAGAGAGAGAGAGAGAGAAATTACTTGATACATGTGTTGTACCCCAAAATTTTCCCTCTCATTTTATCAAGGTTTTCCCTCACCAGACCCTTTGGACCCAAGACCAAGCTAGGGTTTGCACTACTCAAGATATCTCCTTGCACTGTTGACCTAAATTAGGGTTTGAGTTTGCACAAGTATTTTTGGAATTTCAATGCTCAAAGTGACTTTCATACTTCATGTTGGACTTACAAGATTACCTCTACCAAGTTTCAAGCCTTGAATCAAACTTTTGCCCAGTCAATTGGACAATTGACCTAGAAATCAGCTGTATTGGGAAAAAGTCAACTGTGGCCAATTTATAGTCAAACCTCGTAAATTTTGACCCACATCAACATTATAAACTCATATGAACCATTTAATCAAGTTTGGACCACAACTCCACGAGAAATTTGATCAGATCACCAAAAGGGCAAAATGGTCATTTTTAGGGTTTTGACTGCACAAGGTCCATTTCTGACTTTTGACCTAGAAAAGGACAAAGTTGGCTCAAGCATGGATTCAAGGACTCAATGGCATCATCTTGAACTATTCACAATGTTCAAAAGACCTCAATTGCATTGGATTGACAAATGAACTTTTCAGTCAACTGATCAAAATTTGACTGTACACTGAAAAGTTAAACTTAGACTTTTTGGTCAAAATCAAGTGCCAAGGGTCATTTTTCATCAAGATATGTCAGAATATGAAACTTGTTCATCAAGAAACCCATTTTTGCAAATTAGGGTTTAAAGTTGAAATTTTTCATAACTTAGAATTTTTTTAAGTTATGAAATTTTCTTAATTTTTCCTAACTTTGCCCAACATTTTCACCATGATGTAATTGGATTCAAACAAAACTTCCAACATGAAAGTTGTATTCCTCAAAAAAGTCTACAACTTTGATTCATAAAGTTTTCTCAAAAGAAGCTTGGTCTCAAGTTATGATTTTTGGAACAAGGGTCCATGAAACTTTTAACTTAGTGAAATTTTGCCCTAATTTAGGCAGGATTTTGACCTATCTTCATGGTCATTTTTCACATAGTTCCACTTGGAATCTCAAATTGCATTTCAAAGATGGATTGTAGAGCATGTTGCAATCTTTCCAAAATGTCTAAGAACTCTCCAAACTCATTTGTGGTTAGGGAGAATCGAAGGCTTGAAGTTTGCAAAAACTCACTTTTTATCCATGGCATGTTCATAGTGATACAAGTTGGAAATTCAAATCAGCTTGCTTTGCACTAGATTACAGGTCTAAAAACCATTTCACACTCAATAATTAAATGCAAATCCATTGGTCTAAGGCATTCTTTTGGTCATTAGATCATTGCACACAAGATTAATCCCTAAATGGTAAAAGGTACATTACCATTTTTGCAAAAGTATGCTTTATGTAAAAACCACAATCCTTGAGCATTGAGCCATATCTGGTGCAGAAAATCAGATCCACAAACTTGAGGGGCCAAGGGAAAAGTGTGCAAGCTGATGGATAGCCTGTACAGGCCTGCTTCACATCACTTCTCATACTTTGCTTCATAACCAAGAAATTTGTCCAAAACACTAGAACTTGAACATCAACAAAAACCAACTTGTGCAAGCTTTTGAAACAACTTTCTCACATCCCCTTGAGCCAGAAACACGACTCTTTAAGCCCTCAAACCTCCCATAGCACAAAATCACCTTCCATTGGCAAAAAAAGGCAACATCTGCAGTTTGGTTTCCATAACACAATTTGCTCGTGTGTTTTGCCCCAAACCTGTTCAAACACCTTCCATACAACCTATCCAAGCTATCCCAACCCTTAAACACCAACTATAACTCCATTTACAGGGTTTTCCATTTTTAATTTCAGCTTGTGCAGGTTGAGTTTTGTAGGCTTGTTCAAGCACATTCAAGGCAAGCTAGGCATTGGAGAAGGTCAAGGGAAGTTCAAGCAAGCTCCCAAACATCTCAGGCCTTGTTGAAAAGCTCCACATTGCCATACACGAAGTCAGCTGAAATAGGTTTTTATCAACTTCCTATCTCTCTATTTAGGAACAATTAGACTTAGGTTTGTGAATAAGAAATGTAGTATTCATAGCCATGAAGCTGTACATATGCTCAGTTTTCATTTTAGTTAAGCATGCTAAGAGAATTTGATCCATGAACTTCCTGAAAAAATTAGGTTAGATTTTAGGGCTAGAGAAATTCTCTCTGGTCTTTGAGAGTTAGGACAAGTTTCTTACATGGTTAAATTCGTCTTGAAAAATGCTACAAATTTGATGTTATGTGTGTTTGTATTAGAGCACGTATACAGGATCTGGCATTTTGTACAGGGCGCGTGTTTTTGTTTAAGCAAGAGGTTGAAAATGAAGTCAGTGGGCTGGGCTTGGTTCTGGCCTTGCTTTTGACACCCCCCCTTTTGTTGAAAGCACCCCTTGGCCCAATTTCTTTATACTTTGATTTTTTTTATTTATTTTCATTTTCTAATTTTTATTTTATATTTACTAAATATAAAAATACCCAAAAATATTTTTATAAATTTTTACATTTATTTTATTTTTTATTTTTATTTTTTCTAACATGAAAACAATTTAATTAGTATATATTTTATTTATTGAAAACTTAGAAATAATATATAAATCATACTTTTATTTTATTCTTTATTTTATTCACACTAAAAAATATTATTCTAAATATATTTTTGTCTTGTATATATTTTATTTTATTTTTATTGTACATAATTAATATAATTAATATATACATACATACTTTTATTTTATTTAATAAATACTTGAGAATAAAAATATAAAAATATTGTACTTTTATTTTTATTATTATTTATACTTAAAAAATACTTTTTTCTAAATATATTTTATTTTTTGTATATACATTATTTTATTTCATTATATAAATAGTATATTTAATATATTTACATTCTTAAAAAGAAAATTAGGGTTTTACCCTTAATTAAATAATAATAATCTTTTTTATTATTTCTTTATTTTTACATTACACATTTTTACATACATAAAAATAAACAAAACCATTTTTGCATAATTCATAATATTTTGTATATTTATTTAATTTGTTTATTTAAATATTGTCCATTTATCATTTATGTCATTGATTCAATTTGGATGTAATAGTAAAATTAGGGTTTTAATTTCTTGTCAAATAATCCCCATTCAAAATTGTATCCCCATCCCCATAATCATGTTGTAATAGTGGTAGATTTATTTTACGCATTTATGCTTTCAATTATACCATGATTAGAGATTAGGGTTTGTATGCAAAAATCCAAAATTAACAAGTAGCATGACCTAATACAAAGACAAAAATGCATGATAATCAATATACAATGCACACTTGCACCCCTAGGGTTACATCCACTCGTTTCCTTAAAAATGGGCCATGTTATACATGTTGAGTACTTTGGCAAAACAAAAGATCATAGTCCCTCGATGACGTTATCTTGGTTGCCTAAACAAAATGATCTAGTCCCTCGGAAAATTTGCTAAAAATGCTTAACACAATTGCTATCATGGTCTATACGATGACCCGCGCCTGTCCCATTTAACATCCTAAATACAAGGTTGTTTACCAAATGTAATGGTAAAACAACACTGTCAAAAGGGTTAAAAACATATAGGAAAGATCTTTGAGTAAAAATAGGGTATATAACTCTTAGTTACTTGATCAAAGCTTGCAAAACATCCTTGCTATTTTCAAACACACCTCACAACACAATTTCAAAATATTTCCCAAATCAAATTTTCAAAACATTGAACATCTTTTCAAAAGACAAATACACCTTTGTATACATTCAAACAATAATCATTACAAAGGTTGCCACAACGATGGCCTCTTTTCAAAACATTTTCAAAACCACACACAAAGCACCATTTCAAACAATTGAAAAGCAAAAGCAAGTGATCTAAACAAGTAACTAAGAGCACATGGATAACCATGGATGAAAAGGGTGCTTGCACCTTCCCTTTTCATAATCTACTCCTCGAACCCAAGAAAACATCTCAAAGGTCTTTCCTGTGCTTTTTGACCTTTCCTTAGGATAAAATAAAAAGTCGGTGGCGACTCTTGCTAAACCGAAACATTTGCGAACACAAACGCAAAACCTCAAGTCAGTTCTCCCACCGTATCACAGAACTGGCGACTCTGCTGGGGACAATCTAAAAGTGGGGTTACCTTAGGGTTTAGATCACCTTTTGTATGTTTACTTTGTTTGCTTTGATTGCTTTACATTTGGTTCTGTTGTTTGGGTTTGAAATCCTCTACCCGGATTTGGGAAACATTCATAGGTAAATAGCAATACATTGTGGAAACTGTGTGGGGTATACCGACATGGTTGAAGCAATAGCTATATTAGTGTGACATATTTGTGGGTACCGGTAGCCTTTGAGTCAATCAAAGAGAATACGGTGCCACTGAGTGATGTCATGAAGCACTAATGAACTTTTAGAACCTTTACTTGACCATCTTGGCCTTATTATGGATAGTGAGATGACCGGCTTTGGTGCAGTCCGAAGTTGGTAGATACTCGATACTACACTCATTGAGGGTTATTTTCTTGGAATATTTCGGTCGCCAGTTAAGTGGATAAACTGAAACAATGAACACAGAAAATAATCCAGTGATATTGAGCTCCTTAGAACCCGGTTACTATTTATAGGACAGGTTGAGCCAACTAACTTCAAGAGGGTACTTACCTATGAAACCCCATGCATGCCTGAAACTAGGATCTTGTGTGATTTGGTTGTACATATACTTGTGCATACATCATGAACATCATAAAGCATCATATGCATCCACTAACCATTTCAAGGGTTTGGATCTTCATCTTTGTTCTTGTTTTGCAGGTTATGGAATCTCTTCGCAGGAAAATAATTCAGGTCAACCTTGTAAGGATCCCTCCTCAACTCACGGAGCTTACTTCCAAGATCCCAGATAATTCTCTCTTCAGTGAAATACATGGTAGAATTCTCAACTTGGTCAACTCCAACATTGAAGAAGACATGGTGAAAGTTCTTTTCCAGTTCTTTGACCCCCTACACCACTGTTTCACATTCCCTGATTACCAACTAATACCTGCTTTGGAGGAATTTTCTCAACTCCTGAGGATTCCAATTCTTCATCAACTACCCTACAATGGTACAGAAAGAGAACCAAATCCTGAAGATGTTGCTCAAGCCTTACACTTGCAACCATCTGATATCAAAGGTCATTGGGAAACCAGAAGTGGTGTCAAGGGTTTCTTGGCAAAGTTTCTGTTTGAGAAGGCACAAGACTACTGGAATTCTCTAGATCTGCAAGCTTTTGAAGAAATTATGGCACTCCTCATCTATGGGTTGGTCTTGTTCCCAAACCCTGATCAGCTTATAGATGTGAATGTTGTCAAGATTTTCATATCTCAAAATCCCGTGCCTACACTGCTTGGGGATATCCTACACTTATTTCACACACGAACAATGAGGAAAAGAGGTGTTCTCATGTGTTGTACTCCTTTTCTAGCAAGGTGGTTTATTTCTCACTTTCCCCAATCAGTTTTGAAGAATGAGCAGGGTTTAAGGTGGTCACAACGGTTAATGACCCTCACACATTCTGATGTTCATTGGTGTTCTCGATCCAGAGAAAATGTCATCATCATTGATCGTTGTGGGGAATTCCCTAATGTCCCACTACTTGGCATTAGGGGAGGAATTACCTACAACCCCTATTTAGCTTTGAGACAATTTGGGTATGCCCGAAGGGATGGCCCTCATGACATGTTGATTCTTGACTTGGTTTTTGACTTCGACAACGACGCTCAAGGACTTCGACAAAGGTTTATCCGAGCTTGGAGGATGCCCAACAAAATGGATAGTAAGACACTGGGACACAAGAATTCCATCCCCCTTGAGCCTTATCTCAAGTGGGTACGAACCCGTGCCCAGAGTCTTATGATGCCTTACCCCCACATTCTCCCCGTGATCAAAGAGCCTGTTATGGAAGGAGAGGTTCCATACACCCTCCTACACCCAGACATGCCAACATCATTGGAAGATTTGCAAAAGAGTTGGATACAGCTCAAGGAAGAACATAATACTTTTGAAGTCAGCTTCTACGCCAGTGAGAAGAAGGTTTTGGAACTTACCCGTCAACTCCATGAAGAGTAGAATCTCAACACTTACATCGCGCCAAAGAGGATGCGCAACGTCTTTTTACATTAAGAAATTTTGTAATATTTTGCCCATGGGGCATTTATGTACTAACAAATTTCTTCTTATTAATATGACGTGTGTTTGCAACAAATTTGAATTTCTGAATCCTTGAATGCATTACATGAATAACATATCATTCATCATATGCATAAACAGGTCTTCACATCAGGTTTCCTTATCTTTCTGCTATTTATTTCAGCAAGATGGATATAGAGCAGACGGTCAAAGATCTGCACGCACAAAATTCTCAGTTCCAACAACTCCTCATGACCTTGGAAAAGGGTCAAGAGAACCTTAAAGCACTGTTAGAGAAAGAGAAGGAAAAGGAAAAGAAGAAAAAGAAAAGAATTGGTGTGGCCATTATGGGAAGAAGATTTGAGAATCAGGCTAGGCGAGTTCTGGATTTCCCCTCGATGTCTGACGAAGGGGTTGGTAAAGGAAAAGGAGTTGCAATGCCCTCCGAGTCTGAAGCTGAAGAAGAGGAAGAGGAAGAGGATGAAGATTACTCTGAACAGCAGTACCCTCCGGCGGATGATAAGTATAAGAATCTAGAGGACCACCTGGCAGCCATGGAGGTGCAAAGGGTACCTGGGCTAGATTTTGAAGAACTAGGGTTGATTGCTGGGATCATCATTCCTCCCAAATTCAAAGTGCCTACATTTGCTAAATACGACGGTTTGTCCTGTCCGAAGATGCATTTGCGGTCCTATGTCAGAAAGATCCAACCTCACTCTTCTAATAAGGATCTGTGGGTCCACTTTTTCAAGATAGTTTGTCGGGTACTCAATTGGACTGGTTCTATCAACTTGAGAGATCTGATGTTCATAGCTGGGAGGATTTAGTTACTGCTTTCTACCGACAATACCAATATAATGCAGATTTAGCGCCTACTCGTACTCAACTACAGAGTATGGGTATGGTCTCTAATGAGGGATTTAAGGAGTATGCCCAGAAGTGGTGGGATTTGGCTGGAAGGGTGCAGCCACCATTGTCGGATAGAGAGCTGGTTGACATGTTTTTGGGGACCCTGTCAAGTCCATTCTTCAATCACTTGATCGGGAGCTCATCTGCAGGGTTCACCGAATTAATTTTGACCGATGAAAGGGTCGAAGCTGGCATTAAGAGTGGTAAAATTCAGAAAGATACCCCCGCTTCCACTGCTATCAAGAAGACCTTCCCATCCAAGAAGGAAGTTGCTGCTGTTCACACCCAGAGAAATCAAGGGAGGATGGAGCGTCGACCAGCGATGGGGGCTGTGATGATCCAGAACTCTTCAGCCGATCAACCTCGAAGCAGTCAACCCAGAGCTAACCAGCAAAGGCTAGAAAGGCCACAACGGCAGTTCACCCGGATCAATATGACATCGGCTCAGGTCCTCCCTCATCTGTTAAAGCTAAACCTTACCAACTTAAAAGAAGCGCCGAAAAACCCAAATACCTCTTCTCCCTATTATCATTCAAATGCAAAATGTGCATATCATTCAGACAATGTGGGGCACGACACCAACAACTGTTGGGCCCTTAAAAACAAGATCCAAGATTTGATAGAGGCCAAGGAGGTGGAGTTTGATGCCCCCGAAAAACCTAATGTGATATCCGCTCCTATGCCAAAACATGGTCATAATGTCCATGCTATTGTAGAAGATCTTTATGTTACTGCTGTTGACGACTTAATGACTCCGTTGCCAATGATCAAGATGAATCTGTTGAAAGCCAGGATTTTTCCGGGCTGTGAAAAAGTTTGTTACCTTTGTTCAACCTTGCAATCCGATTGTCCGCTATTGAAGTCAGGCATCCAACGCCTGATGGATACTCAAGAAATCCTCTTCAAGAAAACTCAGGTTACTCCCGTTACTCCTGTTACTCCAATCAATGATGTTGCTATAATCACCATTTCCGACAATCTTTCCAAGACCTGCAAAAGGCCTGTTAAGATTACACCCGATCCAAAGTTTGTACCGCTGAAGATTACCATGCCGGGGCCTATCCTATATAAGCCCAACAAGATAATACTATGGAATTATGGAGGAGAGATCTTCTATCACGGTGTGAAACAGATCGAATCAGTTGAAGAAAATTATGATGAAGATACTCTTGATGTGGGAAATATTGTGGGGACAAGTAAGATCACTCGTAGAGGAAGAATCTTTTCTCCGGAGATTGCTCCTCCACGGGAAGTCTCCGGACCCTCAAGTGCTCCTGTGCCTGTCAAGATATTTGTGCAAAGTCCAGTGATTGAAGAAATTGTTACTCCTGAAGTTGTACCCTCTACTGTTACCACTGATAAAGGTAAGGGGATCCAAGAAGCGTCCGTCAGGACGAGGGCTCAGACTTTGGTTATCCCCGAGACCACCTGTTGTACCCCAAAATTTTCCCTCCCATTTCATCAACATTTTCTCATCACAAGACTCTTGGAACTGAAGATCAAGCTAGGGTTTGCTCTGCTCAAGACACTTCCTTGCACTGTTGACCTAAATTAAGGTTTGAGTTTGCACAGGGATATTTTGATCCACAATGCCCAAAGTAACTTTCATACTTCATGTTGGACTCACAAGTTTATCCATACCAAGTCTCAAGCCTTGATTCAAATTTTTGCCCAGTCAATTGGACAGTTGACTTAGAAATCAACTGTATTGGGGAAAAGTCAACAGTGGCCAATTGACAATCAAACCTCATGAAACTTGACCCACATCAACATTATGAACTCATATGAACCATTTGATCAAGTTTGGATCACAATTCCACAAGAAATTTGATCAGATCACCTAAAGGGCAAAATGGTCATTTTTAGGGTTTTTGACTGCACAAAGGCAATTTTTGACTGTTTGACTTAACCAATGGCAAACCAAGCTCACATATGGACTCAAGGACATTGTCTTGACCCATTCAACAAGTTCAAAAGATCTCAAATGCATAGGATTGACAGATGAATTTTTCAGTCAACTGATCAAAATTTGATTGTATACTGAAAAGTCAAACTTTTACTTTTTGGTCAAAGTCAAGTGCCAAGGGTCATTTTTCATCAAGACATGTCAAATATGAAACTTGTTCATCAAGAAACCCAAAAATGAAAATTAGGGTTTAAAATGGAAAAATTTCATAACTTATAATTTTTCTAAGTTATAAAATTCTTATTTTTTTTCCTAACTTTGTCCCATTTTTTCACCAAGATACAAATAGATTCAAACAAAACTTGCAACATGAAAGTTGTATTCCATCACAAAGTCTACAACTTTGATTCACAAAGTTTTCTAAAAATAAGCTTGTATCTCAAGTTATGATTTTTGGAACAAGGGTACCTAAAACTTTTAACTTAGAGAAAATTTGCCCTAATCTAGGCAGGATTTTGACCCATCTTCTTGGTCATTTTTCACACAGTTCCACTTTGAGTTTCAAGTTGCATTATAAATATGGATTGTAGTACATGTTCCAAGCTTTCCAAATTGTCCAAGAACTCCTCAAACACCCTTGTGGTTAGAGAGAATCAAATGCTTGAAGTTGGCAAAAACTCACTTTTATCCATGGCCAATACATGTTCATAACAACTTGCAATTTTGATCTAGCTAGCTTGGTTCAACATTACAGGACTCAAAACCAATTTGTACTCCTTAATTTAATGCATATCCAGTGTATTAAGGTTTTTTCTTGGTCATTAGGGCATTATACTTTTGTTTAAGCCTTAAAAGGAAAAAGTAACAATGCCATTTTTGCCTAAACTTCACTTTATGTCAAAACCAAATCCTTGAGGCATAGGGCCAGATCTTTGAGGAAAAATCAAGTCCACTAATTCCAGTAACCAAGAATAAAAGTTTCAGCATGATAGAAGGGCTGGTACAGGGCTATAACATCATTTCCATTCTCTTGCTTCAAGTAGAAGAAAGGTGGCAAAACATAAGGAATCTCTCATATTTGTTAACACAAGCTTACAAGAACTTTGTGAACAAGTTCCATACCTCCCAACAAGCCTAAAACACGACCCTTTCATCACTCATACCTCCTCATACTCAGAATCACTGTTTTTCTGCAAAACAGGGCAGGTTCTGCATTTTGCAAGCCACAACAAAATTCCATCGTGCGTTTTGTCCCAAGATAGTTCCAAAACCTTCCAATCAACTCACCTAAACTATCCCAGGCCCCAATTGCAAGCTGTAACACATCTAACACACTTTTCCATTTTTATTTCAAAGCTCTGTAGGTTGAGTTCTATAGCACGATTCAATTTGTTTCAAAGCAAGCCAAGCATTGGATAAGCTTCCGTGGACCTCAGGCAAGCTCAACAGAAGCTCAAACACCATAGAAGGTTGCTGCATTGTCCAGCTCGAAGTCAACTGAAACAGGTATTTCATGGACTTCTATCTCCCTATTTAGGAATGGTTAGGCTTAGGTTTGTGAATGAAAAATGTTGTACTCATAGCCTTGAAGCCATACATATGCTTAGTTTTCATTTACATTAATCGTGCTTAGAGAATTTCACTCATGAACTTTCTAAAAAAACTAGGTTAGAAATTAGGGCCAGAGAAATTCTCTCTGGTCTTTGAGAGTTAATCCAAGTTTTTTATATGGTTAGATTCGTTATTTGATGCTCTACAAGTTTCATGTTTTGAGTTTTGTCAAAAGATCAAAGAATCAGGAGATACAGGTTGGGATAGCTAGCGCGCAATTTTTCAAATTCTGTTGGACAGAGAAAGAAGATGAAGTAGTTGGGCTGGGCCTGGCTACTTCCTAATTTAGGCACCCCCCCCCCCCCTTTCAGTTTCACACCCCATGGCCCATTTTCTTATATTTTGATATTTTTGCATTTTTTTTTTCTTTTCTGACTTTAATATTTTATTTTCAAATATAACAAATGATCCAAAAATATTTTTATAATTTTTTTACATTTATTTGATATTTATTTTTATTATTACTAGCATTAAAACATTTTATATATTTTTATATTATTTTGTTCAAATTTAAAAATAATGCAAATAATACTTTTATTTTTTATTTCTTAATTTTATTCACACTAAAATATTTCTTGAATAT
>CATIWC010003097.1:0-128308 GCA_948472305.1 Vicia faba
GTAAACAGTTTCAGTATTTTCTAATTCTCCATCACCAAATCTTAGGTTACTTCATCACTAAGAAACTAAATTAAAAGACTATTACTTAATGACACATATTCCATATACATTTGAAATAATTCAAATTATCTAATGAGTCTCGATAGTATATTTATTCACCATATTCACATTGTATTATGGTATAATAGATGTAAACAGTTTTAGTATTTTCTAATTCTCCATCACCAAATTTTAGGTTACTTCATCACTAAGAAACTAAGTTAAACGATTATTACTTAATGACACATATTCCATACACATTTGAAATAATTCAAATTATCTAATGAGTCTCGATAGTATATTTATTCACCATATTCATATTGTATTATGGTATAATACATGTAAACAGTTTCATTATTTTCTAATTCTCCATCACCAAATCTTAGGTTACTTAATCACTATGAAACTAAGTTAAAAGACTATTAATTAATGACACATATTCCTTATACATTTGAAATAATTCAAATTATCTAATGAGTCTCGATAGTATATTTATTCACCATATTCATATTGTATTATGGTATAATACATGTAAACAGTTTCAGTATTTTTAATTCTCCATCCCCAAATCTTTGGTAAGTTCATCACCAAGAAACTAAGTTAAAATACTATTATTTAATGACACATATTCCATATACATTTGAAATAATTCAAATTATCTAATGAGTCTCGATTGTATATTTATTCACGATATTCATATTGTATTATGGTATAATAGATGTAAACAATTTCAGTATTTTTTTCTTCTCCATCACCAAATTTTTAGGTTACTTCATCACTAAGAAACTAAGTTAAAAGACTATTAATTGATGACACATATTTTATATACATTGAAAATAATTCAAAATATATAATGAGTCTCGATAGTATATTTATTCACCATATTCATATTGTATTATGGTATAATAGATGTAAACAATTTCAGTATTTTCCTTCTTCTCCATAACCAAATTTTAGGTTACGTCTTCACTAAGAAACTAAATTAAAAGACTATTACTTTATGACACATATTCCATATACATTTGAAATAATTCAAATTATCTAATGAGTCTCGATAGTATATTTATTCACCATATTTATATTGTATTATGGTATATTAGATGTAAACAGTTTCATTATTTTCTAATTCTCCATCACCAAATTTTAGGTTACTTCATCACTAAGAAACTAAGTTAAAAGACTATTACTTAATGACACATATTCCATATACATTTGAAATTATTCAAATTATCTAATGAGTCTCGATAGTATATTTATCCACCATATTCATATTGTATTATGGTATAATAGATGTAAACAATTTCAATATTTTTCTTCTTCTCCATCACCAAATTTTAGGTTACTTCATCAGTAAGAAACTAAGTTAAAAGACTATTACTTAATGACACATAATTCCATATACATTTGAAATGATTCAAATTATCTAATGAGTCTCGATAGTATATTTATCCACCATATTCATATTGTATTATGGTATAATAGATGTAAACAATTTCAATATTTTTCTTCTTCTCCATCACCAAATTTTAGGTTACTTCATCACTAAGAAACTAAGTTAAAAGACTATTACTTAATGACACATATTCCATATACATTTGAAATAATTCAAATTATCTAATGAGTCTCGATAGTATATTTATTCACCATATTCATATTGTATTATGGTATAATAGGTGTAAACAGTTTCATTATTTTCTAATTCTCCATCACCAAATCTTAGGTTACTCATCACTAAGAAACTAAGTTAAAAGACTATTACTTAATGACACATATTCCATATTCATTTGAAATAATTCAAATTATCTAATGAGTCTCGATAGTATATTTATTCACCATATTCATTTTGTATTATGGTATAATACATGTAAACAGTTTCAGTATTTTCTAATTCTCCATCACCAAATTTTAGGTTACTTCATCACTAAGAAACTAAGTTAATAGACTATTACTTAATGACACATATTCCATATACATTTGAAATAATTCAAATTATCTAATGAGTCTCGATAGTATATTTATTCACCATATTCATATTGTATTATGGTATAATACATGTAAACAGTTTCATTATTTTCTAATTCTCCATCACCAAATCTTAGGTTACTTCATCACTAAGAAACTAAGTTAAAAGACTATTACTTAATGACACATATTCCATATACATTTGAAATAATTCAAATTATCTAATGAGTCTCGATAGTATATTTATTCACCATATTCATATTGTATTATGGTATAATAGATGTAAACAGTTTCATTATTTTCTAATTCTCCATCACCAAATCTTAGGTTACTTCATCACTAAGAAACTAAGTTAAAAGACTATTACTTAATGACACATATTCCATATTTATTTGAAATAAATCAAATTATCTAATGAGTCTCGATAGTATATTTATTCACCATATTCATTTTGTATTATGGTATAATACATGTAAACAGTTTCAGTATTTTCTAATTCTCCATCACCAAATTTTAGGTTACTTCATCACTAAGAAACTAAGTTAAAAGACTATTACTTAATGACACATATTCCATATACATTTGAAATAATTCAAATTATCTAATGAGTATCGATAGTATATTTATTCACCATATTCATATTGTATTATGGTATAATACATGTAAACAGTTTCATTATTTTCTAATTCTGCATCACCAAATCTTAGGTTACTTCATCACTAAGAAACTAAGTTAAAAGACTATTAATTAATGACACATATTCCTTATACATTTGAAATAATTCAAATTATGTAATGAGTCTCGATAGTATATTTATTCACCATATTCATATTGTATTATGGTATAATAGATGTAAACAATTTCAGTATTTTTTTCTTCTCCATCACCAAATCTTAGGTTACTTCATCACTAATAAACTAAGTTAAAAGACTATTAATTCTAATGAGTCTCGATAGTATATTTATTCACCATATTCATTTTGTATTATGGTATAATACATGTAAACAGTTTCAGTATTTTCTAATTCTCCATCACCAAATTTTAGGTTACTTCATCACTAATAAACTAAGTTAAAAGACTATTAATTAATGACACATATTCCATATACATTTGAAATAATTCAAATTATCTAATGAGTCTCGATAGTATATTTATTCACCATATTCATATTGTATTATGGTATAATACATGTAAACAGTTTCATTATTTTCTAATTCTCCATCACCAAATCTTAGGTTACTTCATCACTAAGAAACTAAGTTAAAAGACTATTAATTAATGACACATATTCCTTATACATTTGAAATAATTCAAATTATCTAATGAGTCTCGATAGTATATTTATTCACCATATTCATATTGTATTATGGTATAATACATGTAAACAGTTTCAGTATTTTCTAATTCTCCATCCCCAAATCTTTGGTAAGTTCATCACTAAGAAACTAAGTTAAAAGACTATTATTTAATGACAAATATTCCATATACATTTGAAATAATTCAAATTATCTAATGAGTCTCGATAGTATATTTATTCACGATATTCATATTGTATTATGGTATAATAGATGTAAACAATTTTAGTATTTTTTTCTTCTCCATCACCAAATTTTAGGTTACTTCATCACTAAGAAACTAAGTTAAAAGACTATTAATTGATGACACATATTTTATATACATTGAAATAATTCAAATTATATAATGAGTCTCGATAGTATATTTATTCACCATATTCATATTGTATTATGGTATAATAGATGTAAACAATTTCAATATTTTTCTTCTTCTCCATCACCAAATATTAGGTTACTTCATCACTAAGAAACAAAGTTAAAAGACTATTAATTAATGACACATATTCCTTATACATTTGAAATAATTTAAATTATCTAATGACTCTTGATAGTATATTTATTCACCATATTCATATTGTATTATGGTATAATAGATGTAAACAATTTCAGTATTTTCCTTCTTCTGCATCACCAAATTTTAGGTTACTTCTTCACTAAGAAACTAAGTTAAAAGACTATTATTTAATGACACATATTCCATATACATTTGAAATAATTCAAATTATCTAATGAGTCGCGGATAGTATATTTATTCACCATATTTATATTGTATTATGGTATATTAGATGTAAACAGTTTCAGTATTTTCTAATTCTCCATCACCAAATCTTAGGTTACTTCATCACTAAGAAACTAAGTTAAAAGACTAAAACTTAATGATACATATTCCATATACATTTGAAATAATTCAAATTATCTAATGAGTCTCGATAGTATATTTATCCATCATATTCATATTGTATTATGGTATAATAGATGTAAACAGTTTCAGTATTTTCTAATTCTCCATCACCAAATCTTAGGTTACTTCATCACTAAGAAACTAAGTTTAAAGACTATTAGTTAATGACACATATTCCTTATACATTTGAAATAATTCAAATTATCTAATGAGTCTCGATAGTATATTTATTCACCATATTTATATTGTATTATGGTATAATAGATGTAAACAGTTTAAGTATTTTCTAATTCTCCATCACCAAATTTTAGGTTACTTCATCACTAAGAAACTAAGTTAAAAGACTATTAATTAATGACACATATTCCTTATATATTTGAAATAATTCAAATTATCTAATGAGTCTCGATAGTATATTTATTTACCATATTCATATTGTATTATGGTATAATACATGTAAACAGTTTCATTATTTTCTAATTCTCCATCACCAAATCTTAGGTTACTTCATCACTAATAAACTAAGTTAAAAGACTATTATTTAATGACACATATTCCATATACATTTGAAATAATTCAAATTATCTAATGAGTCTCGATAGTATATTTATTCACCATATTCATATTGTATTATGGTATAATACATGTAAACAGTTTCATTATTTTCTAATTCTCCATCACCAAATCTTAGGTTACTTCATCACTAAGAAACTAAGTTAAAAGACTATTAATTAATGACACATATTCCTTATACATTTGAAATAATTCAAATTATCTAATGAGTCTCGATAGTATATTTATTCACCATATTCATATTGTATTATGGTATAATACATGTAAACAGTTTCAGTATTTTCTAATTCTCCATCCCCAAATCTTTGGTAAGTTCATCACTAAGAAACTAAGTTAAAAGACTATTATTTAATGACAAATATTCCATATACATTTGAAATAATTCAAATTATCTAATGAGTCTCGATAGTATATTTATTCACGATATTCATATTGTATTATGGTATAATAGATGTAAACAATTTTAGTATTTTTTTCCTTCTCCATCACCAAATTTTAGGTTACTTCATCACTAAGAAACTAAGTTAAAAGACTATTAATTGATGACACATATTTTATATACATTGAAAATAATTCAAATTATATAATGAGTCTCGATAGTATATTTATTCACCATATTCATATTGTATTATGGTATAATAGATGTAAACAATTTCAATATTTTTCTTCTTCTCCATCACCAAATATTAGGTTACTTCATCACTAAGAAACAAAGTTAAAAGACTATTAATTAATGACCCATATTCCATATACATTTGAAATAATTTAAATTATCTAATGACTCTTGATAGTATATTTATTCACCATATTCATATTGTATTATGGTATAATAGATGTAAACAATTTCAGTATTTTCCTTCTTCTCCATCACCAAATTTTAGGTTACTTCTTCACTAAGAAACTAAGTTAAAAGACTATTACTTAATGACACATATTCCATATACATTTGAAATAATTCAAATTATCTAATGAGTCGCGATAGTATATTTATTCACCATATTTATATTGTATTATGGTATATTAGATGTAAACAGTTTCAGTATTTTCTAATTCTCCATCACCAAATCTTAGGTTACTTCATCACTAAGAAACTAAGTTAAAAGACTAAAACTTAATGATACATATTCCATATACATTTGAAATAATTCAAATTATCTAATGAGTCTCGATAGTATATTTATCCATCATATTCATATTGTATTATGGTATAATAGATGCAAACAGTTTTAGTATTTTCTAATTCTCCATCACCAAATCTTAGGTTACTTCATCACTAAGAAACTAAGTTTAAAGACTATTAGTTAATGACACATATTCCATATACATTTGAAATAATTCAAATTATCTAATGAGTCTCGATAGTATATTTATTCACCATATTTATATTGTATTATGGTATAATAGATGTAAACAGTTTAAGTATTTTCTAATTCTCCATCACCAAATTTTAGGTTACTTCATCACTAAGAAACTAAGTTAAAAGACTATTACTTAATGACACATATTCCATATACATTTAAAATGATTCAAATTATCTAATGAGTCTCGATAGTATATTTATCCACCATATTCATATTGTATTATGGTATAATAGATGTAAATAATTTCAATATTTTTCTTCTTCTCCATCACCAAATTTTAGGTTACTTCATCACTAAGAAACTAAGTTAAAAGACTATTACTTAATGACACATATTTCATATACATTTGAAATAATTCAAATTATCTAATGAGTCTCGATAGTATATTTATTCACCATATTCATATTGTATTATGGTATAATAGATGTAAACAGTGTCAGTATTTTCTAATTCTCCATCACCAAATTTTAGGTTACTTCATCACTAAGAAACTAAGTTAGAAGACTATTACTTAATGACACATATTCCATATACATTTGAAATAATTCAAATTATCTAATGAGTCTCGATAGTATATTTATTCACCATATTCATATTGTATTATGGTATAATACATGTAAACAGTTTCATTATTTTCTAATTCTCCATCCCCAAATCTTTGGTAAGTTCATCACTAAGAAACTAAGTTAAAAGACAATTATTTAATGACAAATATTCCATATACATTTGAAATAATTCAAATTATCTAATGAGTCTCGATAGTATATTTATTCACGATATTCATATTGTATTATGGTATAATAGATGTAAACAATATTAGTATTTTTTTCTTCTCCATCACCAAATTTTAGGTTACTTCATCACTAAGAAACTAAGTTAAAAGACTATTAATTGATGACACATATTTTATATACATTGAAAATAATTCAAATTATATAATGAGTCTCGATAGTATATTTATTCACCATATTCATATTGTATTATGGTATAATAGATGTAAACAATTTCAATATTTTTCTTCTTCTAAATCACCAAATATTAGGTTACTTCATCACTAAGAAACAAAGTTAAAAGACTATTACTTAATGACACATATTCCATATACATTTGAAATAATTTAAATTATCTAATGACTCTGGATAGTATATTTATTCACCATATTCATATTGTATTATGGTATAATAGATGTAAACAATTTCAGTATTTCCTTCTTCTCCATAACCAAATTTTAGGTTACTTCTTCACTAAGAAACTAAGTTAAAAGACTATTACTTAATGACACATATTCCATATACATTTGAAATAATTCAAATTATCTAATGAGTCTCGATAGTATATTTATTCACCATATTTATATTGTATTATGGTATATTAGAGGTAAACAGTTTCATTATTTTCTAATTCTCCATCACCAAATCTTAGGTTACTTCATCACTAAGAAACTAAGTTAAAAGACTATTACTTATTGACACATATTCCATATACATTTGAAATAATTCAAATTATCTAATGAGTCTCGATAGTATATTTATTCACCATATTCATATTGTATTATGGTATAATACATGTAAACAGTTTCATTATTTTCTAATTCTCCATCACCAAATCTTAGGTTACTTTATCACTAAGAAACTAAGTTAAAAGACTATTAAATAATGACACATATTCCTTATACATTTGAAATAATTCAAATTATCTAATGAGTCTCGATAGTATATTTATTTACCATATTCATATTGTATTATGGTATAATAAATGTAAACACTTTCAGAATTTTCTAATTCTCCATCCCCAAATCTTTGGTAAGTTCATCACTAAGAAACTAATTTAAAAGACTATTATTTAATGACACATATTCCATATACATTTGAAATAATTCAAATTATCTAATGAGTCTCGATAGTATATTTATTCACGATATTCATATTGTATTATGGTATAATAGATGTAAACAATTTTAGTATTTTTTTCTTCTCAATCACCAAATTTTAGGTTACTTCATCACTAAGAAACTAAGTTAAAAGACTATTAATTGATGACACATATTTTATATACATTGAAAATAATTCAAATTATATAATGAGTCTCGTTAGTATATTTATTCACCATATTCATATTGTATTATGGTATAATAAATGTAAACAATTTCAATATTTTTCTTCTTCTCCATCACCAAATATTAGGTTGCTTCATCACTAAGAAACAAAGTTAAAAAGACTATTACTTAATGACACATATTCCATATACATTTGAAATAATTTAAATTATCTAATGACTCTTGATAGTATATTTATTCACCATATTCATATTGTATTATGGTATAATAGATGTAAACAATTTCAGTATTTTCCTTCTTCTCCATAACCAAATTTTAGGTTACTTCTTCACTAAGAAACTAAGTTAAAAGACTATTACTTAATGACACATATTCCATATACATTTGAAATAATTCAAATTATCTAATGAGTCTCGATAGTATATTTATTCACCATATTCATATTGTATTATGGTATAATAAAATGTAAACAGTTTCAGTATTTTCTAATTCTCCATCCCCAAATCTTTAGTAAGTTCATCACTAAGAAACTAAGTTAAAAGACTATTATTTAATGACACATATTCCATATACATTTGAAATAATTCAAATTATCTAATGAGTCTCGATAGTATATTTATTCACCATATTCATATTGTATTATGGTATAATACATGTAAACAGTTACAGTATTTTCTAATTCTCCATCACCAAATTTTAGGTTACTTCTTCACTAAGAAACTAAGTTAAAAGACTATTACTTAATGACACATATTCCATATGCATTTGAAATAATTCAAATTATCTAATGAGTCTCGATAGTATATTTATTCACCATATTCATATTGTATTATTGTATAATAAATGTAAACAGTTTCAGTATTTTCTAATTCTCCATCCCCAAATCTTTGGTAAGTTCATCACTAAGAAACTAAGTTAAAAGACTATTATTTAATGACACATATTCCATATACATTTGAAATAATTCAAATTATCTAATGAGTCTCGATAGTATATTTATTCACCATATTCATATTGTATTATGGTATAATACATGTAAACAGTTTCAGTATTTTCTAATTCTCCATCACCAAATTTTAGGTTACTTCATCACTAAGAAACTAAGTTAAAAGACTATTACTTAATGACACATATTCCATATACATTTGAAATAATTCAAATTATCTAATGAGTCTCGATAGTATATTTATTCACCATATTCATATTGTATTATGGTATAATACATGTAAATAGTTTCATTATTTTCTAATTCTCCATCACCAAATCTTAGGTTACTTCATCACTAAGAAACTAAGTTAAAAGACTATTAATTAATGACACATATTCGTTTATACATTTGAAATAATTCAAATTATCTAATGAGACTCGATAGTATATTTATTCACCATATTCATATTGTATTATGGTATAATACATGTAAACAGTTTCATTATTTTCTAATTCTCCATCACCAAATCTTAGGTTACTTCATCACTAAGAAACTAAGTTAAAAGACTATTACTTAATGACACATATTCCATATACATTTGAAATAATTCAAATTATCTAATGAGTCTCGATAGTATATTTATTCACCATATTCATATTGTATTATGGTATAATACATGTAAACGGTTTCATTATTTTCTAATTCTCCATCACCAAATCTTAGGTTACTTCATCACTAAGAAACTAAGTTAAAAGGACTATTAATTAATGACACATATTCCTTATACATTTGAAATAATTCAAATTATCTAATGAGTCTCGATAGTATATTTATTCAACATATTCATATTGTATTATGGTATAATACATGTAAACAGTTTCAGTATTTTCTAATTCTCCATCCCCAAATCTTAGGTTAGTTCATCAATAAGAAACTAAGTTAAAAGACTATTGCTTAATGACACATATTCCATATACATTTGAATAATTCAAATTATCTAATGAGTCTCGATAGTATATTTATTCACGATATTCATATTGTATTATGGTATAATAGATGTAAACAATTTCAGTATTTTTTTCTTCTCCATCACCAAATTTTAGGTTACTTCATCACTAAGAAACTAAGTTAAAAGACTATTAATTGATGACACATATTTTATATACATTGAAAATAATTCAAATTATATAATGAGTCCCGATAGTATATTTATTCACCATATTCATATTGTATTATGGTATAATAGATGTAAACAATTTCAATATTTTTCTTTTTCTCCATCACCAAATTTTAGGTTACTTCATCACTAAGAAACAAAGTTAAAAGACTATTACTTAATGACACATATTCCATATACATTTGAAATAATTTAAATTATCTAATGAGTCTCGATAGTATATTTATTCACCATATTCATATTGTATTATGGTATAACAGATGTAAACAATTTCAGTATTTTCCTTCTTCTCCATAACCAAATTTTAGGTTACTTCTTCACTAAGAAACTAAGTTAAAAGACTATTACTTAATGACACATATTCCATATACATTGAAATAATTCAAATTATCTAATGAGTGTCGATAGTATATTTATTCACCATATTCATATTGTATTATGGTATAATACATGTAAACAGTTTCATTATTTTCTAATTCTCCATCACCAAATCTTAGGTTACTTCATCACTAAGAAACTAAGTTAAAAGACTATTACTTAATGACACATATTCCATATACATTTGAAATAATTCAAATTATCTAATGAGTCTCGATAGTATATTTATTCACCATATTCATATTGTATTATGGTATAATACATGTAAACGGTTTCATTATTTTCTAATTCTCCATCACCAAATCTTAGGTTACTTCATCACTAAGAAACTAAGTTAAAAGACTATTAATTAATGACACATATTCCTTATACATTTGAAATAATTCAAATTATCTAATGAGTCTCGATAGTATATTTATTCAACATATTCATATTGTATTATGGTATAATACATGTAAACAGTTTCAGTATTTTCTAATTCTCCATCCCCAAATCTTAGGTTAGTTCATCAATAAGAAACTAAGTTAAAAGACTATTGCTTAATGACACATATTCCATATACATTTGAAATAATTCAAATTATCTAATGAGTCTCGATAGTATATTTATTCACGATATTCATATTGTATTATGGTATAATAGATGTAAACAATTTCAGTATTTTTTTCTTCTCCATCACCAAATTTTAGGTTACTTCATCACTAAGAAACTAAGTTAAAAGACTATTAATTGATGACACATATTTTATATACATTGAAAATAATTCAAATTATATAATGAGTCCCGATAGTATATTTATTCACCATATTCATATTGTATTATGGTATAATAGATGTAAACAATTTCAATATTTTTCTTTTTCTCCATCACCAAATTTAGGTTACTTCATCACTAAGAAACAAAGTTAAAAGACTATTACTTAATGACACATATTCCATATACATTTGAAATAATTTAAATTATCTAATGAGTCTCGATAGTATATTTATTCACCATATTCATATTGTATTATGGTATAATAGATGTAAACAATTTCAGTATTTTCCTTCTTCTCCATCACCAAATTTTAGGTTACTTCTTCACTAAGAAACTAAGTTAAAAGACTATTACTTAATGACACATATTCCATATACATTTGAAATAATTCAAATTATCTAATGAGTCGCGATAGTATATTTATTCACCATATTTATATTGTATTATGGTATATTAGATGTAAACAATTTCAGTATTTTCTAATTCTCCATCACCAAATCTTAGGTTACTTCATCACTAAGAAACTAAGTTAAAAGACTAAAACTTAATGATACATATTCCATATACATTTGAAATAATTCAAATTATCTAATGAGTCTCGATAGTATATTTATCCATCATATTCATATTGTATTATGGTATAATAGATGCAAACAGTTTCAGTATTTTCTAATTCTCCATCACCAAATCTTAGGTTACTTCATCACTAAGAAACTAAGTTTAAAGACTATTAGTTAATGACACATATTCCATATACATTTGAAATAATTCAAATTATCTAATGAGTCTCGATAGTATATTTATTCACCATATTTATATTGTATTATGGTATAATAGATGTAAACAGTTTAAGTATTTTCTAATTCTCCATCACCAAATTTTAGGTTACTTCATCACTAAGAAACTAAGTTAAAAGACTATTACTTAATGACACATATTCCATATACATTTAAAATGATTCAAATTATCTAATGAGTCTCGATAGTATATTTATCCACCATATTCATATTGTATTATGGTATAATAGATGTAAATAATTTCAATATTTTTCTTCTTCTCCATCACCAAATTTTAGGTTACTTCATCACTAAGAAACTAAGTTAAAAGACTATTACTTAATGACACATATTTCATATACATTTGAAATAATTCAAATTATCTAATGAGTCTCGATAGTATATTTATTCACCATATTCATATTGTATTATGGTATAATAGATGTAAACAGTTTCAGTATTTTCTAATTCTCCATCACCAAATTTTAGGTTACTTCATCACTAAGAAACTAAGTTAAAAGACTATTACTTAATGACACATATTCCATATACATTTGAAATAATTCAAATTATCTAATGAGTCTCGATAGTATATTTATTCACCATATTCATATTGTATTATGGTATAATACATGTAAACAGTTTCATTATTTTCTAATTCTCCATCCCCAAATCTTTGGTAAGTTCATCACTAAGAAACTAAGTTAAAAGACAATTATTTAATGACACATATTCCATATACATTTGAAATAATTCAAATTATCTAATGAGTCTCGATAGTATATTTATTCACGATATTCATATTGTATTATGGTATAATAGATGTAAACAATATTAGTATTTTTTTCTTCTCCATCACCTAATTTTAGGTTACTTCATCACTAAGAAACTAGGTTAAAAGACTATTAATTGATGACACATATTTTATATACATTGAAAATAATTCAAATTATATAATGAGTCTCGATAGTATATTTATTCACCATATTCATATTGTATTATGGTATAATAGATGTAAACAATTTCAATATTTTTTCTTCTTCTAAATCACCAAATATTAGGTTACTTCATCACTAAGAAACAAAGTTAAAAGACTATTACTTAATGACACATATTTCCATATACTTTTGAAATAATTTAAATTATCTAATGACTCTGGATAGTATATTTATTCACCATATTCATATTGTATTATGGTATAATAGATGTAAACAATTTCAGTATTTTCCTTCTTCTCCATAACCAAATTTTAGGTTACTTCTTCACTAAGAAACTAAGTTAAAAGACTATTACTTAATGACACATATTCCATATACATTTGAAATAATTCAAATTATCTAATGAGTCTCGATAGTATATTTATTCACCATATTTATATTGTATTATGGTATATTAGATGTAAACAGTTTCATTATTTTCTAATTCTCCATCACCAAATCTTAGGTTACTTCATCACTAAGAAACTAAGTAAAAGACTATTACTTATTGACACATATTCCATATACATTTGAAATAATTCAAATTATCTAATGAGTCTCGATAGTATATTTATTCACCATATTCATATTGTATTATGGTATAATACATGTAAACAGTTTCATTATTTTCTAATTCTCCATCACCAAATCTTAGGTTTACTTTATCACTAAGAAACTAAGTTAAAAGACTATTAAATAATGACACATATTCCTTATACATTTGAAATAATTCAAATTATCTAATGAGTCTCGATAGTATATTTATTTACCATATTCATATTGTATTATGGTATAATAAATGTAAACAGTTTCAGAATTTTCTAATTCTCCATCCCCAAATCTTTGGTAAGTTCATCACTAAGAAACTAATTTAAAAGACTATTATTTAATGACACATATTCCATATACATTTGAAATAATTCAAATTATCTAATGAGTCTCGATAGTATATTTATTCACGATATTCATATTGTATTATGGTATAATAGATGTAAACAATTTTAGTATTTTTTTCTTCTCAATCACCAAATTTTAGGTTACTTCATCACTAAGAAACTAAGTTAAAAGACTATTAATTGATGACACATATTTTATATACATTGAAAATAATTCAAATTATATAATGAGTCTCGTTAGTATATTTATTCACCATATTCATATTGTATTATGGTATAATAAATGTAAACAATTTCAATATTTTTCTTCTTCTCCATCACCAAATATTAGGTTGCTTCATCACTAAGAAACAAAGTTAAAAGACTATTACTTAATGACACATATTCCATATACATTTGAAATAATTTAAATTATCTAATGACTCTTGATAGTATATTTATTCACCATATTCATATTGTATTATGGTATAATAGATGTAAACAATTTCAGTATTTTCCTTCTTCTCCATAACCAAATTTTAGGTTACTTCTTCACTAAGAAACTAAGTTAAAAGACTATTACTTAATGACACATATTCCATATACATTTGAAATAATTCAAATTATCTAATGAGTCTCGATAGTATATTTATTCACCATATTCATATTGTATTATGGTATAATAAATGTAAACAGTTTCAGCATTTTCTAATTCTCCATCCCCAAATCTTTAGTAAGTTCATCACTAAGAAACTAAGTTAAAAGACTATTATTTAATGACACATATTCCATATACATTTGAAATAATTCAAATTATCTAATGAGTCTCGATAGTATATTTATTCACCATATTCATATTGTATTATGGTATAATACATGTAAACAGTTACAGTATTTTCTAATTCTCCATCACCAAATTTTAGGTTACTTCTTCACTAAGAAACTAAGTTAAAAGACTATTACTTAATGACACATATTCCATATGCATTTGAAATAATTCAAATTATCTAATGAGTCTCGATAGTATATTTATTCACCATATTCATATTGTATTATTGTATAATACATGTAAATAGTTTCATTATTTTCTAATTCTCCATCACCAAATCTTAGGTTACTTCATCACTAAGAAACTAAGTTAAAAGACTATTAATTAATGACACATATTCGTTATACATTTGAAATAATTCAAATTATCTAATGAGACTCGATAGTATATTTATTCACCATATTCATATTGTATTATGGTATAATACATGTAAACAGTTTCATTATTTTCTAATTCTCCATCACCAAATCTTAGGTTACTTCATCACTAAGAAACTAAGTTAAAAGACTATTACTTAATGACACATATTCCATATACATTTGAAATAATTCAAATTATCTAATGAGTCTCGATAGTATATTTATTCACCATATTCATATTGTATTATGGTATAATACATGTAAACGGTTTCATTATTTTCTAATTCTCCATCACCAAATCTTAGGTTACTTCATCACTAAGAAACTAAGTTAAAAGACTATTAATTAATGACACATATTCCTTATACATTTGAAATAATTCAAATTATCTAATGAGTCTCGATAGTATATTTATTCAACATATTCATATTGTATTATGGTATAATACATGTAAACAGTTTCAGTATTTTCTAATTCTCCATCCCCAAATCTTAGGTTAGTTCATCAATAAGAAACTAAGTTAAAAGACTATTGCTTAATGACACATATTCCATATACATTTGAAATAATTCAAATTATCTAATGAGTCTCGATAGTATATTTATTCACGATATTCATATTGTATTATGGTATAATAGATGTAAACAATTTCAGTATTTTTTTCTTCTCCATCACCAAATTTTAGGTTACTTCATCACTAAAAACTAAGTTAAAAGACTATTAATTGATGACACATATTTTATATACATTGAAAATAATTCAAATTATATAATGAGTCCCGATAGTATATTTTTCACCATATTCATATTGTATTATGGTATAATAGATGTAAACAATTTCAATATTTTTCTTTTTCTCCATCACCAAATTTTAGGTTACTTCATCACTAAGAAACAAAGTTAAAAGACTATTACTTAATGACACATATTCCATATACATTTGAAATAATTTAAATTATCTAATGAGTCTCGATAGTATATTTATTCACCATATTCATATTGTATTATGGTATAATAGATGTAAACAATTTCAGTATTTTCCTTCTTCTCCATAACCAAATTTTAGGTTACTTCTTCACTAAGAAACTAAGTTAAAAGACTATTACTTAATGACACATATTCCATATACATTTGAAATAATTCAAATTATCTAATGAGTGTCGATAGTATATTTATTTACCATATTCATATTGTATTATGGTATAATACATGTAAACAGTTTCATTATTTTCTAATTCTCCATCACCAAATCTTAGGTTACTTCATCACTAAGAAACTAAGTTAAAAGACTATTACTTAATAATACATATTCCATATACATTTGAAAAAATTCAAATTATCTAATGAGTCTCGATAGTATATTTATTCACCATATTCATATTGTATTATGGTATAATACATGTAAACAGTTTCATTATTTTCTAATTCTCCATCACCAAATCTTAGGTTACTTCATCCCTAAGAAACTAAGTTAAAAGACTAGTAATTAATGACACATATTTCTTATACATTTGAAATAATTCAAATTATCTAATGAGTCTCGATAGTATATTTATTCACCATATTCATATTGTATTATGGTATAATACATGTAAACAGTTTCAGTATTTTCTAATTCTCCATCCCCAAATCTTAGGTTAGTTCATCACTAAGAAACTAAGTTAAAAGACTATTATTTAATGACACATATTCCATATACATTTGAAATAATTCAAATTATCTAATGAGTCTCGATAGTATATTTATTCACGATATTCATATTGTATTATGGTATAATAGATGTAAACAATTTTAGTATTTTTTTCTTATCCATCACCAAATTTTAGATTACTTCATCACTAAGAAACTAAGTTAAAAGACTATTAATTGATGACACATATTTTATATACATTGAAAATAATTCAAATTATATAATGAGTCTCGATAGTATATTTATTCACCATATTCATATTGTATTATGGTATAATAGATGTATACAATTTCAATATTTTCTTCTTCTCCATCACCAAATATTAGGTTACTTCATCACTAAGAAACAAAGTTAAAAGACTATTACTTAATGACACATATTCCATATACATTTGAAATAATTTAAATTATCTAATGAGTCTTGATAGTATATTTATTCACCATATTCATATTGTATTATGGTATAATAGATGTAAACAATTTCAGTATTTTCCTTCTTCTCCATAACCAAATTTTAGGTTACTACATCACTAAGAAACTAAGTTAAAAGACTATTACTTAATGACACATATTCCATATACATTTGAAATAATTCAAATTATCTAATGAGTCTCGATAGTATATTTATTCACCATATTTATATTGTATTATGGTATATTAGATGTAAACAGTTTCATTATTTTCTAATTCTCCATCACCAAATTTTAGGTTACTTCATCACTAAGAAACTAAGTTAAAAGACTATTACTTAATGACACATATTCCATATACATTTGAAATGATTCAAATTATCTAATGAGTCTCGATAGTATATTTATCCACCATATTCATATTGTATTATGGTATAATAGATGTAAACAATTTCAATATTTTTCTTCTTCTCCATCACCAAATTTTAGGTTACTTCATCACTAAGAAACTAAGTTAAAAGACTATTACTTAATGACACATATTCCATATACATTTGAAATAATTCAAATTATCTAATGAGTCTCGATAGTATATTTATTCACCATATTTATATTGTATTATGGTATAATAGATGTAAACAGTTTCAGTATTTTCTAATTCTCCATCACCAAATCTTAGGTTACTTCATCACTAAGAAACTAAGTTAAAAGACTATTACTTAATGACACATATTCCATATTCATTTGAAATAATTCAAATTATCTAATGAGTCTCGATAGTATATTTATTCACCATATTCATATTGTATTATGGTATAATAGATGTAAACAGTTTCAGAATTTTCTAATTCTCCATCACCAAATTTTAGGTTACTTCATCACTAAGAAACTAAGTTAAAAGACTATTACTTAATGACACATATTCCATATACATTTGAAATAATTCAAATTATCTAATGAGTCTCGATAATATATTTATTCACCATATTCATATTGTATTATGGTATAATACATGTAAACAGTTTCATTATTTTCTAATTCTCCATCACCAAATCTTAGGTTACTTCATCACTAAGAAACTAAGTTAAAAGACTATTAATTAATGACACATATTCCTTATACATTTGAAATAATTCAAATTATCTAATGAGTCTCGATAGTATATTTATTCACCATATTCATATTGTATTATAATATAATACATATAAACAGTTTCAGTATTTTCTAATTCTCCATCACCAAATGTTAGGTTACTTCATCACTAAGAAACTAAATTAAAAGACTATTACTTAATGACACATATTCCATATACATTTGAAATAATTCAAATTATCTAATGAGTCTCGATAGTATATTTATTCACCATATTCATATTGTATTATGGTATAATAGATGTAAACAGTTTCAGTATTTTCTAATTCTCCATCACCAAATCTTAGGTTACTTCATCATTAAGAAACTAAGTTAAAAGACTATTACTTAATGACACATATTCCATATACATTTGAAATAATTCAAAAATATCTAATGAGTCTCGATAGTATATTTATCCACCATATTCATATTGTATTATGGTATAATAGATGTAAACAGTTTCAGTATTTTCTAATTCTCCATCACCAAATCTTAGGTTACTTCATCACTAAGAAACTAAGTTAAAAGACTATTACTTAATGACACATATTCCATATACATTTGAAATAATTCAAATTATTTAATGAGTCTCGATAGTATATTTATTCACCATATTCATATTGTATTATGGTATAATAGATGTAAACAGTTTCAGTATTTTCTAATTCTCCATCACCAAATCTTAGGTTACTTCATCACTAAGAAACTAAGTTAAAAGACTATTACTTAATGACACATATTCCATATACATTTGAAATAATTCAAATTATCTAATGAGTCTAGATAGTATATTTATTCACCATATTCACATTGTATTATGGTATAATATGAAGGGGTAAGAAAACACTTAGAAGGGGGGGGGGGGGGGGGGGGGGGTGAATAAGTGACTCTTTTCCTTTTCAAAACAAAGCTTAAACAATAATGGAAGAACACAGTTATTTTTATCCTGGTTCGTTTGAACTCAAACTACTCCAGTCCACCCGCCAAGGTGATTTCGCCTTTCTCACCAAGGACTTAATCTACTATAATCAACTGATTACAATCACACAACAGCTGTTGTGACTAACAATGCACAAGTAAACTTACAAGTGACTAACACCACTAAGACTTAAATCTAGTCCTAGTCTGCTTGAGAAATCTACCCAAACTTGGTATCTCAAGGAACAAATACAAGAGTTTAATCTTTACAGATAATGAAATAGAGTTTGCTTCTAATCAAGCTATATCACAACTGTGATTTTTCACTTAGAATATAATGCACAAATTGTATGAACAATGAGTTTGTGAGCTTTTGGATCTTTCACGTAGTTTCTTGCTTCTTTTGAAAATTTGATTGGTTTGCTTGGTTCACTTAGTTGTTGGCTTGAAATAAATGTCCTTCTAGTTATAGTAGGAACAATAAGATCGTTGCTGCCTTTAGAAAAGATGGAGAGAATTAAATGCTTTGCGTGTATCCTTGCAATATTCCATTTTCCAAGAAACTAGTTGTAGCCACTTGAGTGCTTTCAACCGTCTTTGCATTAATGAGCAAACATCAGAATGTAAGAACATGTTTTCCTTTGCTTTGACAAGACAAGTTGATCTAAAAGTTATTTCAGAATTATCTCCAATGTCTTTAAGTCAGAACATGCTTCACTCATCTTCTAGGCAGTGCGTTGCTTGCTAAGAACTTTGAACAACGCTTGCTTTCAAGTTATCTTCTGAGCAAGGAGCTTGCTAAAAGTTAGAAGATATATTTAACAAATAATGTGTCTTACCAGAGTCAGCAGATGCGCTTGAATAAAAGGTTCTTTTATCAAAGAACTTCTTCATAATTTTTGCTTAGCACTTCAGAATGTTTTCTGTCAGAACATTAACTGAGACATTCAAAACACATTCATCAAAGCATAAATTATCTTAAATATAATTTAGTTATCATCAAAACTCTTGAGATAGGTCAGAACTAATCTTGTTCTTTCAATCTCCCCCTTTTTGATGATGTCAAAAAATTATTTTAAATGAAGAAAAGAAACGGATTAAGAGATAAGAATCTCCCCCTGAAATGAATATTTCTATGCGTAAGACATCCTGAGATTATTTAGTCAGAGTAATACACAGTCTTCTTGAATTTCTTAAGAACTTCTTCACGAAGTTAAAGCTTAGCTGGAATATTCTTTCAGAGTTAAAGTGATACCTGCAAAAAAAAATTCTTTTGCACAGAAGGAATTCTTGCAAATTTGTTAGAATGTCTGAGACTTAGTCCCATAACTGTTAAACAGTGATTAGTTCAAGAATGCACATTTTCTCCCCCTTTTTGGCATAATCAAAAAGTGTATTAAATGAGAAATTTTGAAAGATTTCATAAAAAAAAGTTAAGAGAAAAAATATCCAGAAGTACAAACAAAACATCCAAACAAAAGACAAGAGACAAAAACAGAAAAAAAAACTAGGATCTTTTAGTAACAAGAGCCATCAGAAGATTCCTGATCTCAGAGGCAGATTCTTCTTGTTTCGCCATCCAGTTCTTGATTTCTAGATTTGTTTGATCTTGCTTATCCATGCGTTTATTCATGACTTCATTCTCATTCTTTAGCTCTTTCAGAGTGTCCATAATGAGTGAGGTAGGAGCAGAGGATGATGAAGCTTCAATAGAAACAGGCTCAGAAGTAGCAACCATTGAGTCAGACTTCACAAAGGTGGAAAGCAGAGTGCCCAGATCCATGGCAAGAGTTGGCACAGGTTCAGGTCCAGCCTTAACAGAAGGTTGATTCAATAGAACAATAGCCAGAGGATTTGAATCTTCAGAAGATTCTTCAGATTCATCTTCTGATATGTACATCTTATCAGTTGGTGTATCGGCAATCATTAGCGAAGACTTCTTATTCCAAGTGTCAGCATCTTCTGTCTTGAAAGCATGCAGAAGTTTGGAAAAGTTGTCCAGCACCTGAAAATGGCACAAGACCTGTAACTTCCACGATTCAGCAACCAAAGTTCTTTTGAAGGTTTCCCATAGAAGATCTGTTGCAGCTGTGTTCACACTTCTGGAGCAATCTTCTTTCAGTGGTTGTAACCATGCTTGAACATTTGTTATAAAATTCTGAAACAAAGTATTTACATCTGGCTGAAAAGGTTTAGGGACATCCGTTCTGTGAGATTTGTTTTTCATGAATTGTATAGGTTGAAAGTCCACTAAAGTTCTTAAAAAGCTATTGGGTTCAGGATTATTGGTAGGTTCAGGTTGGTCAACAAAGATAGGAGGTTCTGATGTTTCATGAGGTATGGATGGTTCAGCAGTTTCAGTTTGTTCAAAAGGTTGTTGTTCTGGAATTTGAGGAGGTGAGAGTGGTGTTGTATGTTGTGGTTAAGTGGGTGGAGTGACATCAGGCAAAATTATTATTGTATAATCAGTAGTGGGAATGGGATTTTGAGGCTGTGGTTGATTCATAGCAAAAATATTCTCATATGGTAGGTTGAAAGGAGGCTTTATGGTTGCTAGAGGTTCATTTATCCCTTGAATTCTCCAAGAGCCAACATCATACCAACCAGTGAGTCTGGGTGATAGAGGTCTGGGAGGGGGTCTTGAAAAAAGTTCAGCAGGAATAGGTTGAAAAACAGATGGTTCAGGGGGTTCTGATTGAGAGGGTTCTGATTGGGTGTCAAAATGTTCATCAGAGTCAAATTCACTTAAATCTGTTAAAACCTAATTTTTACGAGGGTTGTCAGCAAGGGGTTCACATGGTAAGGTCAGATCAATGTCAACATCTAAGTCTCCTAAGGTTTGGGAGTGTTTAGCAGGTGCAGATACATTTTCAGAATCATAAACAAGTATAGTTTCAACATATTTACCTGTCTTCTTTTTCTTCTTCTGAGGAGTGTCAAAAGGTCCTTCTACAACTTTTCTCTTCACAGATTCTTGTAGAACAACATCAGGAGCAGCTTGATTTCTTCCTTGAAGCCAAGCTGGATCAATGGGTGATCCTGTTTCTTTGCAGATCTCAAGATAGTGCAAAATGATACGAGGATGATCCCCTGAGTTGAACATAGGAAAGTCAGCAATAGGAATCCTTCTCCTCTTCACAACAGTTGACACACATGGAGTGGGTTCCACCAGCAGTTTGTCAATAATTTTCCTTTTCAGCAAGTTCTTTCCAGTCATAGTCTTACCACATATATGTTCTAGCTCCCCCAGAAGATTTTCTTCTTTTAGGTGAGCAATCAGACCATTCTCAGTCAGAATGTCTGATATTAACCTCCCCATAGGAATCCAATTCCTCTTTGATTTGGGGTTCTTCATCCTTTCAGCTTCTCTGGTTTCTTTGACATGGTTCCAGAGATGTTTAAAAAGCAAGTAGGGCAAATCAATTTTGACATTGGTTCCAAGGAAAAACAACAAATATTGTTGATCAGCATTGATGTAATCAGGAGAACTGGTGTCTTTCCTGTGGTGAATACATCCATGAATAATCCTTGCCCAAATCTTGTATTTTTCTTTCAAATCCCTGACTTTGGAGGAACCTTGACCGTTAGTGAAAATCTCTGAATATACCCTAGACATCTCCATTCTTCCACTGGGCATTCCTGTAACTCCAAGTCCTTTAAATCCCATCAACTTTCTGATTTGATTTTCGGTAATGGATATTTCCTTGCCCATTACAAAGGAGAGAATAACCTTGGGGGTTGTAATAGCGTGAATCTAGAATTCTTTCACCAAATGTGGAAAGACTGGACCAATAAGACGATCAAAGTAGCTTTCCCAACCTTGAAACTTCACAGCATGGAACAAGTCAAATCCATTCTCTCTGAGATTCTCAAAGTCTACCATTAGCTCACTCAAAACTTCCAAACTTTCTACCAGAATGGGAGTTGTCCTTTCAGGTATAATGTATTGCTCAAAGTGGGTAGAAGAAGAAGAAGCCATTGAAGTGCTTTAGAAATGAGAAATTGAAGAAAAGGGTTTTAAGAGAAAAGTACAGTAAGAGAAAAAAACGCTTGAGTTTTGAAAGAGACAGTAAAGAATGAAAAGGGTTTTTCAAAAAGTATTTATAGGCATTAATTTCAGAAAATAGGTTTAGAATTAAAATTAAAAGTATTTAAGACACATTTAAAATAAAAATTAAAACGGATTTAAAAACTAATCTCATAATTACCTGCATTTAATGATTTGCTAAAAATGAGGGAAAACGTGGGATTATGGCTAATCATCAAAAGTTACCTAGAACGTCATCAGTAGCTTTTGCACGCTTGACCATTCAGAAACACACCACGTGTTCATCTCCTAAAGGATGCATGTAACATCTATTTGTTCTAAATGAATTTCTGAACTACACTTGGACATGAAGCGTTAGAATATTCCATAACTTTTCATATAGCTTTTGTTACAACTTCTCTTCTAACTTCTAAAGAGTTGCTGATCAGAGCATTCATTTCAGAATGTTCTAAAGTCAATCACAGAAAATAAATATTATTTTATTCAGGACATAATTCCATACAAATATTTTTCAGAATGAAATTAAATCTATCTTCTGAAAGGGGTTTGGTAAAAATGTCAGCCCATTGATGGTCTGTTTTTACAAAAATTAAGTTTAAAATTCCCTTCTGAATATAGTCCCTTATGAAATGATATTTAATTTCTATATGTTTGGTTTTAGAATGTAAGATTGGATTCTTAGAAAGACAAATAGCAGAAGTATTGTCACAGAAGATAGGAATCTTACTTTCATAAAGGTTGAAATCTTCTAGTTGAATTTTCATCCAAATCATCTGAGAGCTACATCCAGCAGCAGATATATATTCATCTTCTGTGGTTGATAGTGCAATTGTTGCTTGCTTCTTGCTGTACCACGAGATAAGATTGTCACCCAAAAACTGGCAGCTTCCAGAGGTGATTTTTCTTTCAATTCTATATCCAGCAAAGTCAGCATTACAATAACCTACTAGTTTGTAATCTTGTGATCTTCTGTAACACAGACCAAGATTAGCAGTACCTTTCAGATACCTAAGAATTCTCTTAACAGCTGTTAAGTGAGATTCTCTAGGATCTTATTGGAATCTAGCGCACAAGCACACGCTAAATAATATATCAGGTCTAGATGAAGTCAGATAGAGAAGGGATCCAATCATACCTCTATAGAGCTTCTGATCTACTTTCATACTTACCTCATCTTTACCTAGAATGCAGGTTGTATGCATAGGTGTCTTGGCATCTTTGCTTTCTGACATTTGAAATTTCTTCAAAATTTCTTTAACATACTTCGTATGATGTATGAAAGTACCTTCTGGAGTCTGGTTGATTTGAATTCCCAGAAAGAATTTCAATTCACCCATCATGCTCATTTCAAATTCTGCCTGCATGGTCTTAGCAAATTCTTTTCCAAGGGAGATATTAGAGGTTCCAAAAATTATATCATCAACGTATATTTGACAAATTAAAATGTCATTTTTAAATTTTTTTATGAAAAGAGTTGTGTCCACTTTCCCTCTGGTAAAATCTTTTTCTAATATAAAATTACTCAGATGATCATACCAAGCTCTGGAAGCTTGTTTTAAACCGTACAAAGACTTTTTTTAATTTAAAAACATGTTCTGGATGTTTTGAATCATTAAATCCAGGAGGTTGATGGACATATACTTCTTCAATATAACCATTTAGAAATGCACTTTTAACATCCATTTGATATAATGTAATGTTATTTTGTACAGCAAAAGAAATTAATAATCTTATAGATTCTAACCTGGCGACTGGGGCAATGGTTTCATTATAATCAATTCCTTCTTGTTGACTATAACCCTGTGCAACCAGTCGTTCCTTATTTCTGATTACTTCTCCTTGTTCGTTCAATTTGTTTCTGAAAACCCATTTGGTTCCTATAACATTGAATCCTTTGGGTCTTGGAACTAGATCCCATACATCATTTCTGGAGAATTGATTTAGTTCTTCTTGCATTGCTAAGATCCAATCATTATCTTCCAGAGCTTCATCAATGGTAGTTGGCTCAATCAGAGAGATCCAATCATTGCTAAGATTATTTTTTTATTAAGGGTAAAACCCTTATTTTTAAGAATGTAAATATATTGACTATATTATTTATATATAATAAAATAAAATAATGTATATACAATAAAATAAGATATATTTAGAAAAAAGTATTATTTAATTATAAATAATAATAAAAAATAAAAGTATAATATTTCTATGTTTTTTTATTTCAAGTATTTATTAAATAAAAGTATGTATATATATTAATTATATTAAATATGTACAATAAAAATAAAATATATACAAGACAAAAATATATTTAGAACAAAGTATTATTTAAGTATAAATAATAATAAAAAATAAAAGTATAATTTTTAATCTTTTATTTTTAAGTTCTCATTAAAATAAAATAAAGATAAATGTTCATTAAATTACTTTTATGTTTAGAAAAATTTAAATAAAATACAAAAATAAATATGAGAATTTATAAAAAAATATTTTAGTATTTTTTATGTTTGGAAATAATAAAATAAAAATCAGAAATGAAAATAAAATAACAAAACATAAAAATATGAAGAAATGGGCCAGGGGGTGTATTCAGCAAAAGAGGGGTGCAAATAGTGAAAGAACCCAAGCCCAGCCCAAGCCAGACTTCATCTTCAACCTCTCTTCAAAATTTCACGCGCCCTGTACCAAACATGTGCAAGCTGCATACGAGCTCTAATGCAAAAACACATAACATCAAAGTTGTAGGGTTTTTCAAGATGAATTCAACCATATAAAAAACATATCCTAACTCTCAAAGACCACAGAGAATTTCTCTGGCCCTAAATCTTAACCTAGTTTTTTCAGGATGTTCATGGACCAAATTTTCTTAGCATGCTTAACTAAAATGAAAACTGAGCATATGTACAACTTCATGGCTATGAATACTACATTTGTTATTCACAAACCTAAGCCTAATTGTTCCGAAATAGAAAGATAGGAAGTTGACAAAAACCTGTTTCAGTTGAGATCGTGTCTGACAATGTGGAGCTTTTTAATAAGGCCTGAGATGTTTAGGAGCTTGCTTGAACTTCCCCTGACCTTCTCCAATGCCTAGCTTGCCTTGAATGTGCTTGAACAAGCCTACAGAACTCAACCTGCACAAGCTGAAATCAAAAATGGCAAACGTTGTAAATGGAGTTACAGTTAGTGTTTAAGGGTTGGGATAGCTTGGATATGTTTTATGGAAGGTGTTTGAACCAATTTGAGACAAAACGCACGAGGGATTTGAGTTGTGGAAATCAAACTGTAGGGAGTGCCCTGTTATGCCAAATGAAGATGATTTTATGCTATGGGAGGTTTGAAGGCTCAAAGGGTCGTGTTTCTGGCTCAAAGGGATGTGAGAAAGTTGTTCCAAACGTTTGCACAAGTTGGTTTTCATAGATGTTCAAGTTCTCATGTATTTGGTATCTTTCTTGTATATGAAGCAAAAAACGAGCAATGATGTAATACAAGCTTGTACAAGCTATCCATCAGCCTGCCCCTTGTGATCTTGGCCCCTCAAGTTGGTGGATATGATTTTCTTCACAAGATATTGTCCAAGGCTCAAGAGATGTGGTTTTGACATAAATCATACTTTGGCAAAATGGTAATGTACCTTTTTCCATTTAGGGATTAATCTTGTGTGCAATGCTCTAATGACCAAAACAAAACCTTAGACCAATGGATTTGCATTTAATTATTGAGTATGTAATGGTTTTGAGGCCTGTAATCTAGTGTAAAGCAAGCTGATTTGAATTTGCAACTTGTATCAATATGAACATGCCATGGATAAAAAGTGAGTTTTTGCCAACTTCAAGCCTTCGATTCTCCATAACCACAAATGAGTTTGGAGAGTTCTTGGACATTTTGGAAAGCTTGCAACATGATCTACAATCCATCTTTGAAATTAAATTTGATATTCCAAGTGGAACTATGTGAGAAATTGTCATGAACATGGGTCAAAATCCTGCCTAAACTAGGGCAAAATTTCACTATGTTAAAAGTTTCATGGACCCTTGTTCCAAAATTCATAACTTGAGATCCAAGCTTCTTCTGAGAAAACTTTATGAATAAAAGTTGTAGACTTTGTGGAGGACTACAACTTTCATGTTGGAAGTTTTGTTTGAATCCAATTTCATCATGGTAAAAATGATGGGCAAAGTTAGGAAAAATTAAGAAAATTTCATAACTTAGAAAAATTCTAAGTTATGAAATTTTTCAACTTTAAACCCTAATTTTCAAAATTGGGTTTCTTGATGAACAAGTTTCATGTTTTGACACATCTTGATGAAAAATGACCCTTGGCACTTGATTTTGACCAAAAAGTCAAAGTTTGACTTTTCAGTGTACAGTTAAATTTGATTAGTTGACTGAAAAATTCATCTGTCAATCCAATGCAATTAAGATCTTTTGAGCTTTGTGAATATTTCAAGATGATGCCATTTAGTCCTTGAATCCATTCTTGAGCCCAATTTTCCATTGGCTAGGTCAAAAGTCAGAAATTGCCCTTGTGTAGTCAAAACCCTAAAAATGACCATTTTGCCCTTTTGATGATCTGATCAAATTTCTTGAGGAGTTGTGGTCCAAACTTGATCAAATGGTTCATATGAGTCTATAATGTTGATGTGGATCAAAAATTGTGAGCTTTGACTATAAATTGGCCGCAGTTGACTTTTTCCCCAATACAGCTGATTTCTAGGTCAATTGTCCAATTGATTGGGAGAAATTTGATTCAAGGCTTGAAACTTGGTATGGACAAAATTATGAGTCCAACATGAAGTATGAAAGTCACTTTGAGCATTGGAAGTCCAAAAATCCCTGTGCAAACTCAAACCCTAATTTAGGTCATCAGTGCAAGGAGATGTCTTGAGCAAAGCAAAACCCTAATCCTGTCTGGAGTTCAAGGAACCTTGTGAGGGGAGATCTTGATAAAATGAGAGGGCAAATTTTGGGGTACAACAGTAAGAAACTAAGTTAAAAGACTATTACTTAATGACACATATTCCATACACATTTGAAATAATTCAAATTATCTAATGAGTCTCGATAGTATATTGATTCACCATATTCATATTGTATTATGGTATAATAGATGTAAACAATTTCAGTATTTTCTAATTCTCCATCACCAAATTTTAGGTTACTTCATCACTAAGAAACTAAGTTAAAAGACTATTACTTAATGACACATATTCCATATACATTTCCAATAATTCAAATTATCTAATAGGTCTCGATAGTATATTTATTCACTATATTCATATTGTATTATGGTATAATAGATGTAAACAGTTTAAGTATTTTCTTTTTCTCCTTCACCAAATTTTAGGTTACTTCATCACTAAGAAACTAAGTTAAAAGACTATTAATTGATGACACATATTTTATATACATTGAAAATAATTCAAATTATATAATGAGTATCAATAGTATATTTATTCACCATATTCATATTGTATTATGGTATAATAGATGTAAACAGTTTCAGTATTTTCTTCTTCTCCATCACCAAATTTTAGGTTACTTCATCACTAAGAAACTAAGTTAAAAGACTATTAATTGATGACACATATTTTATATACATTGAAAATAATTCAAATTATCTAACGAGTCTCGATAGTATATTTATTCACCATATTCATATTGTATTATGGTATAATAGATGTAAACTGTTTCAGTATTTTCTAATTCTCCATCACCAAATCTTAGGTTACTTATTCACCAAGAAACTAAGTTAAAAGACTATTAATTAATGACACATATTCCATATACATTAGAAATAATTCAAATTATATAATGTGTCTCGATAGTATATTTATTAACCATATTCATATTGTATTATGGTATAATAGATGTAAACAATTTCAGTATTTTCTTCTTCTCCATCACAGAATTTTAGGTTACTTCATCACTAAGAAACTAAGTTAAAAGACTATTAATTGATGACACATATTTTATATACATTGAAAATAATTAAAATTATCTAATGAGTCTCGATAGTATATTTATTCACCATATTCATATTGTATTATGGTATAATAGATGTAAACAATTTAGTATTTTCTTATTCTCCATCACCAAATCTTAGGTTACTTCATCACTAAGAAACTAAGTTAAAAGACTATTACTTAATGACAAATATTCCATATACTTTTTGAAATGATTCAAATTATCTAATGAGAATCGATAGTATATTTATCCACCATATTCATATTGTATTATGGTATAATAGATGTAAACAGTTTAAGTATTTTCTAATTCTCCATCACCAAATCTTAGGTTACTTCATCACTAAGAAACTAAGTTAAATGAATATTACTTAATGACACATATTCCATATACATTTGAAATAATTTAAATTATCTAATGAGTCTCAATAGTATATTTATTCACCATATTCATGTTGTATTATGGTATAATAGATGTAAACAGTTTCAGTATCTTCTAATTCTCCATCACCAAATCTTAGGTTACTTCATCACTAAGAAACTAAGTTAAAAGACTAATACTTAATGACACATATTCCATATACATTTGAAATAATTCAAATCATCTAATGAGTCTCGATAGTATATTTATTCACCATATTCATATTGTATTATGGTATAATAGATGTAAACAGTTTCAGTATTTTCTAATTCTCCATCACCAAATCTTAGGTTACTTCATCACTAAGAAACTAAGTTAAAAGACTATTACTTAATGACACATATTCCATATACATTTGAAATAATTCAAATTATCTAATGAGTCTCGATAGTATATTTATCCACCACATTCAAATTGTATTATGGTATAATAGATGTAAACAACTTCAATATTTTTCTTCTTCTCCATCACCAAATTTTAGTTTACTTCATCACTAAGAAACTAAGTTAAAAGACTATTACTTAATGACACATATTCCATATACATTTGAAATAATTAAAATTATCTAATGAGTCTCGATAGTATATTTATCCATCATATTCATATTGTATTAAGGTATAATTGATGTAAACAATTTCAGTATTTTCCTTCTTTTCCATCACCAAATTTTAGGTTACTTCTTCACCAAGAAACTAAGTTAAAAGACTATTACTTAATGACACATATTCCATATACATTAGAAATAATTCTAATTATATAATGATTTTCGATAGTATACTTATTCACCATATTCATATTGTATTATGGTATAATAGATGTAAACAATTTCAGTATTTTCTTCTTCTCCATCACCAAATTTTAGGTTACTTCATCACTAAGAAACTAAGTTAAAAGACTATTAATTGATGACACATATTCTATATACATTGGAAATAATTCAAATTATATAATGAGTCTCGATAGTATATTTATTCACCATATTCATATTGTATTATGCTATAATAGATGTAAACAATTTCAATATTTTTCTTCTTCTCCATCATAAAATTTTAGGTTACTTCATCACTAAGAAACTAAGTTAAAAGACTATTACTTAATGACACATATTCCTTATACATTTGAAATAATTCAAATCATCAAATAAGACTCGATAGTATATTTATTCACCATATTCATATTGTATTATGGTATAATAGATGTAAACAGTTTCAGTATTTTCTAATTCTCCATCACCAAATTTTAGGTTACTTCATCCCTAAGAAACTAAGTTAAAAGACTATTACTTAATGACACATATTCCATATATATTTGATATAATTCAAATTATCTAATGAGTCTCGATAGTATATCTATCCACCATATTCATATTGTATTATGGTATAATAGATGTAAACAGTTTCAGTATTTTGTAATTCTCCATCACCAAATCTTAGGTTACTTCATCACTAAGAAACTAAGTTAAAACACTATTACTTAATGACACATATTCCATATATATTTTTAATGATTCAAATTATCTAATGAGTATCGATAGTATATTTATCCACCATATTCATATTGTATTATGGTATAATAGATGTAAACAATTTCAGTATTTTCCTTCTTCTCCATCACCAAATTTTAGGTTACTTCTTCACCAATAAACTAAGTTAAAAGACTATAAATTAATGACACGTATTCCATATAAATTAGAAATAATTCAAATTATATAATGAGTCTCGATAGTATATTTATTCACCATATTTATATTTTATTATGGTATAATAGATGTAAACAATTTCAGTATTTTCTTCTTCTCCATCACCAAATTTTAGGTTACTTCATCACTAAGAAACTAAGTTAAAAGACTATTAATTGATAACACATATTTTATATACATTGAAAATAATTCAAATTATATAATGAGTCTCGATAGTATATTTATTCATCATATACATATTGTATTATGGTATAATAGATGTAAACAATTTCAGTATTTTCTTCTTCTCCATCACCAAACTTTAGGTTACTTCATCACTAAGAAACTAAGTTAAAAGACTATTAATTGATGACACATATTTTATATACATTAGAAATAATTCAAATTATATAATGAGTCTCGATAGTATATTTATTCACCATATTCATATTGTATTATGGTATTATAGATGTAAACAATTTCAATATTTTTCTTCTTCTCCATCACCAAATTTTAGGTTACTTCATCACTAAGAAACTAAGTTAAAAGACTATTACTTAATGACACGTATTCCATATACATTTGAATTAATTCAAATTATCTAATGAGTCTCGATAGTATATTTATTCACCATATTCATATTATATTATGGTATAATAGATGTAAACAGTTTCAGTATTTTCTAATTCTCCATCACCAAATTTTAGGTTACTTCTTCACCAAGAAACTAAGTTAAAAGACTATTACTTAATGACACATATTCCATATACATTTGAAATAATTCAAATTAACTAATGAGTCTCGATAGTATATTTATCCACCATATTAATATTGTATTATGGTATAATAGATGTAAACAATTTCAATATTTTTCTTCTTCTACATAACCAAATTTTAGGTTACTTCATCACTAAGAAACTAAGTTAAAAGACTATTACTTAATGACACATATTCCATATACATTTGAAATAATTCAAATTATCTAATGAGTCTCGATAGTATATTTATTCACCATATTCATATTGTATTATGGTATAATAGATGTAAACAGTTTCAGTATTTTCTAATTCTCCATCACCAAATCTTAGGTTACTTATTCACCAAGAAACTAAGTTAAAAGACTATTACTTAATGACACATATTCCATATACATTAGAAATAATTCAAATTATATAATGAGTCTCAATAGTATATTTATCCACCATATTATATTTTATTATGGTATAATAGATGTAAATAATTTCAATATTTTTCTTCTACTCCATCACCAAATTTTAGGTTACTTCATCACTAAGAAACTATGTTAAAAGACTATTAATTGATGACACATATTCCATACACATTTTAAATAATTCAAATTATCTAATGAGTCTCAATAGTATATTTATCCATTATATTCATATTGTATTATGGTATAATAGATGTAAACAATTTCAGTATTTTCTAATTCTCCATCACCAAATCTTAGATTACTTCATCACTAATAAACTAAGTTAAAACACTATTACTTAATGACATATATTCCATATACATTTGAAATAATTCAAATTATCTAATTAGTATCGATAGTATATTTATCCACCATATTCATATTGTATTATGGTATAATAGATGTAATCAATTTCAGTCTTTTCCTCCTTCTACATCAACAAATTTTAGGTTACTTCTTCACCAAGAAACTAAGTTAAAAGACTATTAATCAATGACACATATTCCATGTACATTAGAAATAATTCAAATTATATAATGAGTCTCGATAGTATATTTTTCCACCATATTCATATTGTATTATGGTATAATAGATGTAAACAATTTCAGTATTTTCTTCTTCTCCATCACCAAATTTTAGGTTACTTCTTTACTAAGAAACTAAGTTAAAAGACTATTAATTGATGACACATATTTTATATACATTAAAAATAATTCAAATTATATAATGAGTCTCGATAGTATATTTATTCACCATATTCATATTGTATTATGGTATAATAGATGTAAACAATTTCAATATTTTTCTTCTTCTCTATCACCAAATTTTAGGTTACTTAATCACTAAGAAACTAAGTTAAAAGACTATTACTTAATGACACATATTCCATATACATTTGAAATAATTCAAATTATCTAATGAGTCTCGATAGTATATTTATTCACCATATTCATATTGTATTATGGTATAATATATGTAAATAGTTTCAGTATTTTCTAATTCTCCATCACCAAATCTTAGGTTACTTCATCACTAAGAAACTAAGTTAAAAGACTATTACTTAATAACACATATTCCATATACATTTGAAATAATTCAAATTATCTAATGAGTCTCGATAGTATATTTATCCACCATATTTATATTTTATTATGGTATAATAGATGTAAATAATTTCAATATTTATCTTGTTCTCCATCACCAAATTTTAGGTTACTTCATCACTAAGAAACTAAGTTAAAACACTATTACTTAATGACACATATTCCATATACATTTGAAATAATTCAAATTATCTAATGAGTCTCGATAGTATATTTACTCACCATATTCATATTGTATTATGGTATAATAAATGTAAACAATTTCAGTATTTTCTTCTTCTACATCACCAAATTTTAAGTTACTTCATCACTAAGAAACTAAGTTAAAAGACTATTAATTGATGACACATATTCCATACACATTTGAAATAATTCAAATTATCTAATGAGTCTCGATAGTATATTTATCCACCATATTCATATTGTATTATGGTATAATAGATGTAAACAATTTCAATATTTTTCTTCTTCTCCATCACCAAATTTTAGGTTACTTCATCACTAAGAAACTAAGTTAAAAGACTATTACTTAATGACACATATTCCATATACATTTGAAATAATTCAAATTATCTAATGAGTCTCGATAGTATATTTATTCACCATATTCATATTGTATTATGGTATAATAGATGTAAACAGTTTCAGCATTTTCTAATTCTCCATCACCAAATCTTAGTTTACTTCATCACTAAGAAACTAAGTTAAAAGACTATTACTTAATGACACATATTCCATATACATTTGAAATAATTCAAATTAACTAATGAGTCTCGATAATATATTTATCCACAATATTTATATTTTATTATGGTATAATAGATGTAAACAATTTCAATATTTTTCTTGTTCTCCATCACCAAATTTTAGGTTACTTCATCCCTAAGAAACTAAGTTAAAACAGTATTACTTAATGACACATATTCCATATACATTAGAAATAATTCAAATTATCTAATGAGTCTCGATAGTATATTTATTCACCATATTCATATTGTATTATGGTATAATAGATGTAAACAATTTCAGTATTTTCTTCTTCTCCATCACCAAATTTTAAGTTACTTCATCACTAAGAAACTAAGTTAAAAGACTATTAATTGATGACACATATTCCATACACATTTGAAATAATTCAAATTATCTAATGGGTCTCGATAGTATATTTATCCACCATATTCATATTGTATTATGGTATAATTGATGTAAAATTTCAATATTTTTCTTCTTCTCCATCACCAAATCTTAGGTTACTTGATCACTAAGAAACTAAGTTAAAAGACTATTACTTAATAACACATATTTCATATACATTTGAAATAATTCAAATTATCTAATGAGTCTCGATAGTATATTTATCCACCATATTTATATTTTATTATGGTATAATAGATGTAAATAATTTCAATATTTATCTTGTTCTCCATCACCAAATTTTAGGTTACTTCATCACTAAGAAACTAAGTTAAAACACTATTACTTAATGACACATATTCCATATACATTTGAAATAATTCAAATTATCTAATGAGTCTCGATAGTATATTTACTCACCATATTCATATTGTATTATGGTATAATAAATGTAAACAATTTCAGTATTTTCTTCTTCTACATCACCAAATTTTAAGTTACTTCATCACTAAGAAACTAAGTTAAAAGACTATTAATTGATGACACATATTCCATACACATTTGAAATAATTCAAATTATCTAATGAGTCTCGATAGTATATTTATCCACCATATTCATATTGTATTATGGTATAATAGATGTAAACAATTTCAATATTTTTCTTCTTCTCCATCACCAAATTTTAGGTTACTTCATCACTAAGAAACTAAGTTAAAAGACTATTACTTAATGACACATATTCCATATACATTTGAAATAATTCAAATTAGCTAATGAGTCTCGATAGTATATTTATTCACCATATTCATATTGTATTATGGTATAATAGATGTAAACAGTTTCAGTATTTTCTAATTCTCCATCTCCAAATCTTAGTTTACTTCATCACTAAGAAACTAAGTTAAAAGACTATTACTTAATGACACATATTCCATATACATTTGAAATAATTCAAATTAACTAATGAGTCTCGATAGTATATTTATCCACAATATTTATATTTTATTATGGTATAATAGATGTAAACAATTTCAATATTTTTCTTGTTCTCCATCACCAAATTTTAGGTTACTTCATCACTAAGAAACTAAGTTAAAACAGTATTACTTAATGACACATATTCCATATACATTAGAAATAATTCAAATTATCTAATGAGTCTCGATAGTATATTTATTCACCATATTCATATTGTATTATGGTATAATAGATGTAAACAATTTCAGTATTTTCTTCTTCTCCATCACCAAATTTTAAGTTACTTCATCACTAAGAAATTAAGTTAAAAGACTATTAATTGATGACACATATTCCATACACATTTGAAATAATTCAAATTATCTAATGAGTCTCGATAGTATATTTATCCACCATATTCATATTGTATTATGGTATAATTGATGTAAACAATTTCAATATTTTTCTTGTTCTCCATCACCAAATTTTAGGATACTTCATCACTAAGAAACCAAGTTAAAAGACTATTACTTAATGACACATATTCCATATACATTTGAAATAATTCAAATTATCTAATGAGTCTCGATAGTATATTTATCCACCATATTCATATTGTATTATGGTATAATAGATGTAAACAGTTTCAGTATTTTCTAATTCTCCATCACAAAATCTTAGATTACTTCATCACTAAGAAACTAAGTTAAAACACTATTACTTAATGACACATATTCCATATACATTTGAAATAATTCAAATTATCTAATTAGTATCGATAGTATATTTATCCACCATATTCATATTGTATTATGGTATAATAGATGTAAACAGTTTCAGTATTTTCTTCTTCTCCATCACAAAATTTTAGGTTACTTCTTTACTAAGAAACTAAGTTAAAAGACTATTAATTGATGACACATATTTTATATACATTGAAAATAATTCAAATTATCTAATGAGTCTCGATAGTATATTTACTCACCATATTCATATTGTATTATGGTATAATAAATGTAAACAATTTCAGTATTTTCTTCTTCTACATCACCAAATTTTAAGTTACTTCATCACTAAGAAACTAAGTTAAAAGACTATTAATTGATGACACATATTCCATACACATTTGAAATAATTCAAATTATCTAATGAGTCTCGATAGTATATTTATCCACCATATTCATATTGTATTATGGTATAATAGATGTAAACAATTTCAATATTTTTCTTCTTCTCCATCACCAAATTTTAGGTTACTTCATCACTAAGAAACTAACTTAAAAGACTATTACTTAATGACACATATTCCATATACATTTGAAATAATTCAAATCATCTAATGAGTCTCGATAATATATTTATTCACCATATTCATATTGTATTATGGTATAATAGATGTAAACAGTTTCAGTATTTTCTAATCCTCCATCACCAAATCTTAGTTTACTTCATCACTAAGAACCGTGCCACCACAGTCTTGGTTACTGTAGCATAGGATGCTGCCTCAACCCACTTCGTAAAATAATCAATCGCTACTAGGATGAAGCGATGTCCATTGGATGCCGTAGGCTTTATCTCACCGATCATGTCTATGCCCCACATTGCAAACGGCCAAGGCGCAGTCAGAACATTCAGGGGAACCGGAGGAACATGCACCTTATCTGCGTAGATCTGGCACTTGTGGCATGTCCTGGAGTGTTGGTAGCAATCAGCTTCTATGGTGGACCAGTAATATCCTGCCCGTAGGATTTTCTTAGCCATAGTATGTCCACTGGAATGCGTACCAAAGGTCCCTTCATGTAACTCTTCCATGATTCTTTCTGCTTCAATCTTGTCCACACAACGCAGTAAGGTTGAATCATGGTTTCGCTTGTACAAGATGCCGTTGCTTAGGAAGAACTTGGCTGCGAACCTCCTCAGGAATTTCTTATCGTTGATAGATGCACCTTCAGGGTATTCCTGAGTTTCCAGATATCTCTTCACTTCATGGTACCAAGGCTTCTCAGTTACCAATTCAGTTTCGAGATCACAGCAGTATGCCGGTTCGTCCAGTTTCCAGATGATGATCCGGGGAGCTTCATTATCCCATTTAACCTTGAACATTGAAGACATTGTAGCTAACGCGTCCGCTAACTGATTCTCTTCTCTTGGAAAGTGCTCAAAGGTTATCTCCGTGAAGTGGGGAATCATGGTCAACACACATTCTCTGTAAGGGATCAAGTTTGGATGTTTCGTATCCCACTCTCCGTTGATCTGATTGATCACAAGAGCGGAATCTCCGAAGACACTTAGAAATTTGATCCTTAGGTCAATCGCAGCTTGAAGACCCATGATACACGCCTCATACTCCGCCATGTTGTTGGTACAGTTGAAACACAGCCGGGCAGTGAGTGGAGTATGAGTACCCTGAGGAGATATGATGATGGCGCCGATACCATTTCCCAAAGCATTAGAGGCTCCGTCAAAGTGCATAGACCATCGGGATCCTGGTTCAGGTCCTTCATCCGGTCCAGGTACTTCACAGTCAGTTACAATCATGATACTTTCATCCGGAAACTCAAAGTTCATTGATTGGTAGTCATCTACAGCTTGATGAGCTAAGTGGTCTGCCAATACACTCCCCTTGATGGCTTTCTGGGTTGTATACTGAATGTCGTATTCCGTCAAGATCATTTGCCATCTTGCAATTCTCCCAGACAGAGCAGGCTTTTCGAATATGTATTTTATCGGATCCATCTTTGAGATCAACAAGGTAGTGTGAGTCAGCATATACTGTCTCAGCCGGCGAGCAGCCCATACCAAAGCGCAGCAAGTTTTCTCAAGCAGTGAGTATCGGGTCTCACAGTCGGTAAACTTTTTGCTAAGGTAATAAATGGCATGCTCTTTTCGGCCAGACTCGTCATGCTGCCCCAGCACACACCCCATTGAGTTGTCTAGCACTGTCAGATATAGGATCAGAGGTCTCCCTTCAACCGGTGGCATAAGGATAGGTGGTTCTTGGAGATACTCTTTGATTTTGTCGAAGGCAGCCTGACATTCATCGTTCCAACGTACTACCTGATCTTTCTTCAACAGCTTGAAGATTGGCTCACAGGTAGCAGTCAAATGAGAGATGAATCGAGCGATGTAATTCAGGCGTCCTAAAAAGCCTCTGACTTCCTTCTCTGTCTTAGGAACCGGCATCTCTTGAATAGCTTTGACCTTAGCAGGGTCCACTTGAATACCTTTATCGCTGACCACGAAGCCTAGCAACTTCCCCGATCTTACCCCGAAGGTGCACTTGTTCGGGTTCAATCTCAGCTTGTACAGTTTCAACCGGTCAAATAACTTCTGTAGATGATCTAGGTGCTCTTCCTCAGTCTGGGACCTAGCGATCATGTCGTCTACATATACTTCGATCTCATGATGGATCATGTCGTGAAATAAGGCAACCATGGCACGCTGGTAGGTTGCCCCAGCATTTTTTAACCCGAACGGCATGACCTTGTAACAGAAGGTGCCCCACTGAGTAACAAATGTAGTCTTTTCCATGTCTTCAGGTGCCATCTTGATCTGATTGTAGCCTGAAAAGCCATCCATGAAAGAGAACACTTTGTGCTGAGCGGTGTTATCAACAAGGACATCAATGTGAGGTAAGGGGAAGTCATCCTTGGGGCTGGCCCTGTTTAGATCCCTGTAATCAACACACATTCTGACTTTGCCGTCCTTTTTAGGTACCGGCACCACATTAGCAACCCACTGAGGGTAAGAAGTCACTGTAAGGAACCCAGCATCAAACTGTTTCATGACCTCGGCTTTGATCTTCTCGGACATCTCTGGACGCATCCGACGGACCTTTTGTTTAACCGGAGGGCAGTCTTCCCTGGTCGGCAAGTGATGGACAACAATATCGGTATCCAACCCTGGCATGTCTTCGTAGGACCAGGCAAAGATCTCCATATAGTCATGCAGCATCTTGGTTAACCGTTGCTTCACGCTGAGCTCTAGGTTGGCACCAATCTTTACCTCTTTTCTGTCTGCCTCAGTACCCAGGTTTATGGTTTCCACTGGCTCTTCATGGGGTTGAATTGCCCTCTCTTCCTGAAGCAACAGTCTAGCGAGCTCGCCAGGCACTTCGCAATCATCTTCACCTTCGTCTTCGGCTAAGTTGATCGGATTTTCGAAGTCATAATTGGCATTAGCAGAGTTGTTGTCAGTAAGATCCAGAGTGGATTGGAACCTGTATGAGTGAGTGTGTGTGTAAATACAGCTGTTTTTGAAAATTATGTAAAGGAAATGAAAGATAGAAAAGGAACACAATATTTGCAATGCGAAAAACGTCCAAGATTTTCATTCATGATGTATAAAATGACAGTTCATATGCCCTCACAAATAGAACCACGGTGCCTCGGGTAAGACACCGGGCCATAGAGTTTATCATTGTTTATTACAAAATAACAAAACATGGGAATTCATTACTGTGTCACAAAGGTAACAGGGGTATGATCCTTTGCACTCCAATTGTTCAATCCTTCTTCGGCCGTCGGATAAATCCAGCTGTTGAATTCGGCTTCGTCCACTTCAAGGTCTTCCCCGACAGCATTCGCTTCTGAACCTTTAATAAATACCGGAGGCCTTCCGATCTTCTCTTTCCTCATAGCTCTCTGCCCTTCTGAGGTGAAACCCAGCCCAAGTTTATCAGTCTTCTGGGTAAAGTCTGGAAGTCTGCCCCAGTTGGCACCTTCACCTTTCTGCACCACAGCCCTGGCATCCCTTAGGGAAGCCATCTTCAGAGGACCACCTGCTTCTGCTGTTTCTGCTGCGATTGGAAACACCTCCTCGAAATGCTGAAAGGGGGTCTCAATGAACTCCCCATCCATCTCAATGTATCTGAACGAGTTTAGGTGGCTCACCATGTATTCTTCCTCACCTTGCACGGTGACGATCTTCCCTCTGACGGGGTACTTCAGTTTTTGATGCAAGGTAGAGGTCACTGCCCCAGCCTTATGTATCCAGGGTCGACCCAGCAGACAAGAGTAAGATGGACGGATGTCCATCACATAAAAAGTGGAGTCGAACACCTGAGAGCCTACACGAATCGGAATGTCCACCTCCCCATGGACCATCCTCTTTGAACCATCAAAGGCCCTGACAATGATGTTGCTGGGCTTCAAATCCAGGCCTTCACAATCTAGACGATCCAGAACCTTCTTGGGTAGCACATTCAAAGATGACCCAGTATCAACCAACACATGTGCCAAGGTGGTGCCCCTGCATTCGATTGAGACATGCAGAGCATCATTATGATCTTTCCCCTTCGTGGTCAAATCAGCGTCTGAAAAACCCAAGCCATTGTCTGCCGTTAGACTTGCCACGCAATCGGTGAACTGGACTGCAGAGGTTTCATGTGGCACATGGGCCTTCTTGAGGAATGAGATGAGGGCCTTTGCATGGGCCTCAGAGCACAGCAGTAAAGAGAGCATGGAGATCTTGGAGGGCGTATGCCCCAACTGTTCCACAACGTTAAAATCGCTCTTCTTTATAATCTTCAAAATCTCCTCCATCTCTTGTGGGGAGGCCTCAGCAGCTATGGGTATGGGTACCTCCATCTGGGCAGGCTCAGTTTCAATTCCCTTGCCCCGAGCATTGGATGACTCGGCAGCAGGAGAAACAATCGGATCAGCAGCAGGAACAACAACTTGATCAGCAACGGGAGTAGGTGTACTTGCAGGAATTATCAGGAGCGGTCTTCGACTAGCAGGTGGCGCAATGTCAGGCGAGAAGAGCCTGCCACTGCGGGTAACTTTGGCCGGGCCAGTGATGTCACAGATGCTGGCGCCAGCGTTGAGCTCTTGTTTAACTCCGTTTATATATACATCTGCCCCATAGTGCCAAGGGACAGCTTTGTTGGATACATAGGGCAGGGGCCCAGGAACAGTGATAGTAACAGGTGCAACGGTCAGAATTTGAACGGGCTTCTTCTGGAGAGCCGGGATCGGATTGTTGAAGATAGTCACCACAGAGACCTCTTCCATTGGAACCATACGAACAGCAGACTTCTTGAATAGAATCTCCTTGCTATCCATTAAGCTTTGGATGCCTAACTTTAGCAAGGGACAACCGGATGGAGACACAACACAGAACAGGCAACCCTCACTACAACCCGGAAATAAACCGGCCTGCAGTAGGTTCTTCTTAATGATCTTTAAAGGAGTGGCTAGATCATCCACAGAAACAGCATAAACATCTTCATCAATAGCATTTACCCCGTGCTGAGGCATAGGGGCAGTAACTACATTCGGTTTTGCGGGCGCTTCGAATTGTATCTCTTTAGCATCGATAAGGTCTTGCACCTTATTCTTTAACGCCCAACAGTCATCAGTGGCATGCCCCGGGCTGTCTGAATGGTAAGCACAACGGGCATTCGGGTTGTACTTAGGAGAGGTAGTGTTTGAGAACTTTGGCGCCTCCTTGACAGTCACCAAATTGGTGGATAGTAACTGTGGCAGGATTTGCGATAGGGTCATGCTTAACCGAGTAAACTCTCTCCGGGGTCTATCAGCCCTTTGAGGATTATTTGGCCGGGCAGCGGCAGCAGGCTTAGCGATCATTACCGCGCTGACAGATTGGCGGTGATCAGGTCTTTCTGATTTCCTGGAGCCATACACGGCACTAGACTCCTTCTTAAATGGTTTCTTGTCCGAACCAGATGATGATGCCCCCTTTGCAATCTTCCCAGATTTCAGCCCAGCTTCGATTCTCTCTCCAGTCAAGATCAGATCAGTGAAACCAGCAGAAGAATTCCCAATGAGATGGTTAAAAAACGGCCCAGATAGGGTCCCCAAGAACATGTCCACTAACTCTCGATCAGTCAAAGGTGGCTGCACCCTGCCAGCCAGATCTCTCCACTTCTGCGCATACTCTTTAAAACCTTCACTTGCACCTAACGACATACCCTGGAGTTGGGTACGTGTGGGTGCAAGGTCGGCATTATACTGATACTGCTTGTAGAAAGCAGTAGCCAGCTCCTCCCAGTTACGAACTTTGGTCCCATCCAGCTGATAGAACCATTCGAGATGAGTCCCTGAAAGACTCTCCTGGAAGAAGTGGATCCATAGATTCTTGTCCGCAGAGTACGGCTGAATCTTCCGAACATAGGACCTCAAATGCAGCTTGGGACAGGATGCCCCGTCATACTTGGAGAAGGTGGGTGCTTTGAATTTACGTGGGATAATCACACCAGTCGACAAACCCAGATCTCCGAAGTCCAGCCCAGGTGCCTGTTGCACCTCCATAGCCTTCAACCTGTCCTCCAGTTGTTTGTACCTGTTGTCTTCAGGAGGATACTGTTCCTCATCAAAATCTGTCTCGTTGTCGGAGACCACTGGAGTAGGAACCTTGACTTCTGCCTGAGAAGGACTCCTGCCAACAGAAGAACCAGCCTCTTCATGTTGCAGAATATTACCCAACCTTCGGCCCGAGTTGAACAGAACAGTTCTTCTCTTCTTCTTCTTTTTCAGGAGCATAGTCTTTAATTCCTCTTGGCCTTTAGCCAGACCCCTGATTAGCTCTTGAAACTGCGCATTCTGCGCCTGGAGGGCCTTGATTGAAGTCTCTGTTGATTCAGATCCGGGATTCATGATGCTGAAATAAACAGCGAAGAACTGTAAGCAACCTGAAAAGGGGAAAAACCTGCTATGCATATGATGTATGAAATGCGTATGCGATGCATTCAAGGGTTCGAAAGTTCAAATTTGTTGTAGACAAGAAAAGAACACACGTTATCATTAAAGAAATCATTGTTTTAATACATCAAAGCCTCATGGGCAAAAATACAAAAATCAAGTCAATCCCAAAATACACTGCGCATCCTTTTCGGAGCTATGTAGGTGTTGAGATTCCTCTCCTCATGCAACAGACGGGTGAGCTCCAAGACTTTCTTTTCACTGGCATGCAGATTAGTCTCAAGAGAATTCCTTTCCTCCTTCAGCTGGATCCAGCTCTTCTGCATCTCTTCCCAGGATGTGGGCATATCAGGGTGCTGAATAATGTGGGACACTTCCCCTTCCAAGACAGGCTCTTTGATTACTGGAAGCATGTGAGGATAAGGCATCACTAACTTCTGAGAGCGGGCGCGTACCCATTTGAGATAAGGCTCCAAAGGGATGGAGTTCTTGTGCCCCAGTGTCTTGCTGTCTATCCTACTAGGCATCCTCCAGGCTCTGATAAATCTCTGACGAAGTCCTTGAGTATCACTGTCGAAGTCAAAAACTATGTCAGGAATCAACATGTCATGAGGACCGTCCCTCCGAGCATAACCAAACTGTCTCCAAGCCAGGCATGGGCTATAAGTAATACCTCCTCTGATTCCAAGTAAAGGAACATTAGGGTACTCCCCACAACGATCAATGATAGTGACATCTCCTCTGGATCTAGGACACCAATGTATATCTGCATGTGTAAGAGTCATCAACCGTTGTGACCATCTCAAACCCCGCTCATTCTTCAGGACTGATTGGGGAAGGTGCGAAATAAACCACCTTCCCAGGAGAGGAGTGCAACACATAAGGACACCTCTTTTTCTCATGGTTCGAGTGTAACATGAGTGAAGGATGTCCCCCAGCAATGTAGGTATAGGGTTCCTGGACATAAAGATCTGAACGGCACTGATATCAATGAGCTGATCTGGGTTAGGGAACAACACCAAACCATAAACAAGGAGGGCTACCACTTCTTCAAAAGCTTGCAAGTCAAGGGAGTTCCAACATTCAAGGGCTTTCTCAAACAGAAACCTGGCTAAGAACCCTTTGACACCACTTCTAACTTCCCAATGTCCCTTGAGGTCAGATGACTGTAGGTGCAAGGCTTTAGCAATCTCTTCCAGCTTAGGTTCCTTTTCTGTACCGTTGAAGGGTAGCTGATCAAGGATAGGAATCTTCAGGAGCCGGGAGAACTCCTCCAATGTAGGTACCAACTGATAGTCCAAGAAGGTAAAGCAGTGATGCAGAGGGTCAAAGAACTGGAACAAGACCTTTATCATATCTTCCTCAATGTTGGTGTTGACCAAGCTGATGAGGCTTCCATGCCTGTCACTGAATGAAGAGTTCTCGGGAATCCTGGATATAAGCTCCTTAAGCTGAGGAGGGATCCTTACAAGATTGACCTGAATTGTCTTTCTACGAACAGTTTCCATGTCCTACAAAACAAGAACAAAGATGAAAATTCGAACCCCTGAAATGGTTAGTCAATGCATATGATGCTGGATGATGTCATGATGCTATGATTAAACACACCACAGATATTTACAAAGACAAACATGTAAGGCACACAAGGCACACAAGACAAGCCCTTAAGGTTTAAGGCCAGTATGGGGTCTGGGTAGTACCCTCTTGAAGTTGGTGGGTTCATACCTGTCCTAATCAAAGTAACCGGGTTCTAAAGTTCCCAATATCACGGGATTGCTTTCATTGTTCATCGTTTCGATTTAGCCACTGAACTGGCGACCGAAATATTCCAGGAAAGCAACCCTCAATTGAGCGTAGTATCGAGTATCAACCAACCTCGGACTGCACCAAAGTCAGTTATCTCACTACCCTAAAGAGGCCAAGATAGTTCAATTAAGGTTCCTAAGGTCTGTTGATGCTTCACGACACCACGCGGAGGCCCCGTACTCTCCTTGACTGAACTCAAGGGTTACCGGTACACACCAAAGTGCCACATCAACGTAGCAGACTGTTTCAACCGTGTCGGTATACCCCGCACAGTTCCCTCACAGCCTTGTTGCTACTTTCTAAGAAGGTATCCCCCAGATCCGGGTGTAGGATCTATAGAACTCCCAAGCAACCCATAATAATAAAGCACACAAGGAAAACAATTGAAAACATAGTTATAAGCTAACCCTAAGGTACACCCCACTTTAAGTTTATCCCCAGCAGAGTCGCCAGTTCTGTGATCGGTGGATCTGGAACTGACTGTTTAACGCTGGTTCGCGAAATGTCGCGGAAGCAAGAGTCGCCACCGTCTTTTATTTTCTCCAAATGGAAAGGACAAAAGCACAGAAAAATTCCTTTTAAGAGATTGCTCTCGGTTCGGGAGGTAGGTTATAGAAAGGGAAGGTGTTAGCACCCTTTCTATCCATGGTTATCCATGGGCTCTCAGATACTTGCTCATTTGTGTTTTCAAAATTGTTTGTTTGCTTTTCAATGTGGGTTTAAAAAAGTTTCTTTGAAAAATTTCAGTTCGACTCGTACGTCAGAGTGTTTGAAAAGTTTGCTTTGAAAGCTTTTGAAAAGTGTCGGTGAAAAGTATTTTTTGATTTGTTTTTGAAATTAGAGCAAGTATCCTTGAGAACCTACCTACCCTAAGGAATTCGTCTGTGTAAATGTCCTTAAAGTAGTGCCATCCCACCATTGAGAGGTAGGTAGCACCACCGTTGGAGGTGTTCGGGTCAATTCGAGTTTTAGGGACGTGGTGATCACCAGAGCAATGGGAAGACACCTTAGAAGCTACCCTCATGCCAGGTTCCCGGATCATGAGGACTTACTAAGACGTCCTCTACTCGACGATCACCTTTCGAAAGGCAACAGTGAGGCGTACCCTAGGGGTGGTGTGTGCGAATTGTGTGTCATGTTTCAGTTATTTGTCTTGTCATGTTTGTCGTGTTCTACGCTTGATTTTAATTAGGACATTCATTCTTGCATGCTTGTTAACAGTTATAAGGTTTGCGGAAAATAAATCTACGGCTATTACAAATGGCGCGGGTCCACATCGCCAAAATTAAACCGGACCCGATTTAGCGGAAAAATAAATGATGCGAAGAAATAAAGTGCGAAAAGTATAATCGTTACAACGCTTAGGGGCAATTACATAATTATAATTAAACGACATAAGATAAATGCGCAAGTTAAATAATTGAAATGACGGGCGTTGGACCCTTTTGCAAAATATTAAAAGTTAATGAGAATTAAAAATTGAATGATTAAATGTTTTTGTTATTTCTTGTGTTTTTTTAGATTTAATGAGAAAAGAAATTAATTGAAATTAAATTAAACGGCAAACCCTAATTCTAATATTTTTTAAGTTTATTATGAAAGATTTAAATTATAACCTAAATTAAACTCTAAATTAATTTGTACAATTTTTAATTTATGAAAATAAAATAATAAATAAATAATATTGTTATTCTGAAAAAAAAAGGGAAAATTAAAAAAGAAAATAAAAAGATATTAAACCTAAATTCTATTTTTGGTGTTTTTTATTAAAAAGATTAAAACTATAACCTAATTATACTAAATATTTACATATATTAATTTATTGATGAAAATAATTAAAATTAAAAATTATATTTTTATTTGGACATTTTTTATTTTTATGATGTTTTTTGTATTTTTTTGTAAAAAGGATATTTAATTAAATCAGAAAATAAATAAACAAATAAATAATTAAAATAATAAAAGATAAAAGAAAATTAGAAAAGATAGAACCAGGGGGGTTTTCTGTCCCATTATGGAGGTGTAAATTTGAGAGGCCTGGCCCAATTGAGTTTGCATCCGTTGACTTTTCTAATCATGTGCTAGTGCATTGACCACGTTCACCATAGGCCTGGGATCTGAGCCCTTGATCTGCCTCTCCTGGACACCTGTGCGTTTGGATCTTGTGGACACACGGTATGCATCATTGCTGACGCTGCATAGGAAATTGGTTGGAAAAATAATAATGAAATTTGCAAGACCTGGGACTTGAACCCAGGTCCTTGAAGCTACCAGCATAACACTTGACCACTGAACCAAGCGCGTTTCAATTAACATATAACAAACAATAAACAATATAATAAGAACGCGTTAGTGACTTTGGAATTTCGCGCGAAATTTAAATGGATCAATCGTTGCTTGACACGCCATCTTCTTCCTCACCACCCCTGTAACATAAAACAAAAGAGCAACGGTTTTTGAAACGTTGTTTTAGAGGGTTTACAAGAAAATAGCGACTAGCCCCTCGACGCTCATAAATTGAGCGCGAGGGTGCTATCTTCTTCGTCTCAACCTGCTTAAGCTAATGGGACTGGTCTGGAAGCGTGATTTTTCCTTTACACAAAAGCCCCAAATTTGAAACCTGCAAAACCTAAAAATCGCGCATGGCAAATCCTTGTAGACAGCATGAAAGTCAAATTAAATATGATGATTAGCTTTAAAACACCATTATAAGCAAGAATCCATAGAGAAAAATGCAAAAGGATGCTTAATTTATGCTATGCGAATTCAGAAATTTCAAGGTTCAGTCTGAGTTCTTGGTACCAATTCAAGGCCTTTTTGTTGATGTTAATGATGGAGGAACGTTCAATGATGTCTCAGAATGATGATGGAATGAAAATTTGTGCTTGAATCGCCCTTGAAACTAGATTTCAGTGTTTGAGTTTTTTGTGAAAAATTTCAATATGCAATGGTGTCTTATGCGCAGCTTGCAGTCTCTCTGGCATTAGGTCTTGTTCTTGTATATGTAAGGAATGATTTAGGTCAAAAACATTGAACAAAATCCATGGCCATAATGATTTTTGAAGATTTGATTTCACAAGATCTTTTTTGAATCTTTTTTCATGGTTTTTGTGTCAATTAGGTTTCAATCAAGCCAAAACCTTCTATATTAGCATGTGCACGAAATCTCAAGTTCAAATCATGCATAAAAAGATTTGTTTAGGTCAATTTTATATTTTTCACATATTAAAATAATTTAAATGAATTAATATTGATATAAATTCAAATAAATAATTAAAAAATATGAAAATACTTCCCTTTGGGCCTAATGGTCGTGCATAGGCTTGGCATGGAGAATCTTGGAAGAAAAATGGGCCCATTTGCATTTTTAGGCCTTTTGCATCATTGTTGACTTTTCAAAATTCCTAAACATTTCCCAACTTCCACAAGGCATAACTTGGTCAATTTTTAAGCTTTTCACATGTTCTTGGACATTTTGGAAAGGTCTTTGAGTCCTTTAACCAATGCCTTTGGTCCCATGTCATTTTGATTTACCAATCTCAAGTTATTGCCTTTGACTTAAAGTCACTTTTTGTTGACTTTTGAAAATGACCTATAATGTTGAAATTGATAACTTTTTGTGAGAGAATTTCTTGGACTTGGAACATGAAGATGAATTGTAGGAAATGTCCTCCTCTTCAAAATGAGCTTTGGATGGGATTTTTCTGATAATCCATGTGAAAGTTATGCCCTGGTCAATTTCAGTTGACTTTTTCAGCTGTCCAAATATAGCAACTTTTGCATCTTTGATGATTTCTGAGCCAAATTTTGAGAATCATGATCAAGCATTGATCAAATGATGTTTGTGGCTTCAAAATGATATATTGACCAAAAATTTGAACTTTTGACTGTCAAATGACCATTTTGCCCCTACAGTTGACTGTAGTGCAATCTAGGGTTTTGACTGTGCAATTTTGAGCTGAATGCCTTGAAACTTGATATAAGGATACTTGACCATCTTTGTAGGCATATGAGACTTGATTGGGCCTTTGAAAAGTTCATTTGCTTGACCAGAACTCAAACCCTAGTTTTGACTGTATAGGAGACAGTTGAGCTGCACAACCCTTGGGGAATTTTGTGACCTTGACTTTGACAATTCTTGATGAATATGGGAGGGCAAATTTTGGGGTGCAACAGTATCGATAGTATATTTATCCACCATATTCATATTGTATTATGGTATAATAGATGTAAACAGTTTCAGTATTTTCTTCTTCTCCATCACCAAATTTTAGGTTACTTCTTTACTAAGAAACTAAGTTAAAAGACTATTAATTGATGACACATATTTTATATACATTGAAAATAATTCAAATTATATAATGAGTCTCGATATTATATTTATTCACCATATTCATATTGTATTATGGTATAATAGATGTAAACAATTTCAATATTTTTCTTCTTCACCATCACAAAATTTTAGGTTACTTCATCACTAAGAAACTAAGTTAAAAGACTATTACTTAATGACACATATTCCATATACATTTGAAATAATTCAAATTATCTAATGAGTCTCGATAGTATATTTATCCACAATATTCATATTTTATTATGGTATAATAGATGTAAACAATTTCAGTATTTTCCTTCTTCTCCATCACCAAATTTTAGGTTACTTCTTCACCAAGAAACTAAGTTAAAAGACTATTACTTAATGACACATATTCCATATACATTTGAAATAATTCAAATTAACTAATGAGTCTCGATAGTATATTTATCCACCATATTCATATTGTATTATGGTATAATAGATGTAAACAATTTCAATATTTTTCTTCTTCTCCATAACCAAATTTTAGGTTACTTCATCACTAGGAAACTAAGTTAAAAGACTATTACTTAATGACACATATTCCATATACATTTGAAATAATTCAAATTATATAATGAGTCTCGATAGTATATTTATTCACCATATTCATATTGTATTATGGTATAATAGATGTAAACAGTTTCAGTATTTTCTAATTCTCAATCACCAAATCTTAGGTTACTTCATCACTAAGAAACTAAGTTAAAAGACTATTACTTAATGACCCATATTCCATATACATTTGAAATAATTCAAATTATCTAATGAGTCTCGATAGTATATTTATCCACCATATTTATATTTTATTATGGTATTATAGATGTAAACAATTTCAATATTTTTCTTCTTCTCCATCACCAAATTTTACGTTACTTCATCACTAAGAAACCAAGTTAAAAGACTATTACTTAATGACACATATTCCATATACATTTGAAATAATTCAAATTATCTAACGAGTCTCGATAGTATATTTATTTACCATATTCATATTGTATTATGATATAATAGATGTAAACAGTTTCAGTATTTTCTTCTTATCCATCACCAAATTTTAAGTTACTTAATCACTAAGAAACTAAGTTAAAAGACTATTAATTGATGACACATATTCCATACACATTTGAAATAATTCAAATTATCTAATGAGTCTCGATAGTATATTTATCCACCATATTCATATAATATTATGGTATAATAGATGTAAACAATTTCAATATTTTTCTTCTTCTCCATCACAAAACTTTTAGGATACTTCATCACTAAGAAACCAAGTTAAAAGACTATTACTTTATGACACATATTCCATATACATTTGAAATAATTCAAATTATCTAATGAGACTCGATAGTATATTTATCCACCATATTCATATTGTATTATGGTATAATAAATGTAAACAGTTTCAGTATTTTCTAATTCTCCATCACCAAATCTTAAATTACTTCATCACTAAGAAACTAAGTTAAAACACTATTACTTAATGACACATATTCCATATACATTTGAAATAATTCAAGTTTTATAATTAGTATCGATAGTATATTTATCCACCATATTCATATTGTATTATGGTATAATAGATGTAATCAATTTCAGTATTTTCCTCCTTCTACATCAACAAATTTTAGGTTACTTCTTCACCAAGAAACTAAGTTAAAAGACTATTAATTAATGACACATATTCCATATACATTAGATATAATTCAAATTATATAATGAGTCTCGATAGTATATTTTTCCACCATATTCATATTGTATTATGGTATAATAGATGTAAACAGTTTCAGTATTTTCTTCTTCTCCATTACCAAATTTTAGGTTACTTCTTTACTAAGAAACTAAGTTAAAAGACTATTAATTGTTGACACATATTTTATATACATTGAAAATAATTCAAATTATATAATGAGCTCGATAGTATATTTATTCACCATATTCATATTGAATTATGGTATAATAGATGTAAACAATTTCAATATTTTTCTTCTTCTCCATCACCAAATTTTAGGTTACTTGATCACTAAGAAACTAAGTTAAAAGACTATTACTTAATGACACATATTCCATATACATTTGAAATAATTCAAATTATCTAATGAGTCTCGATAGTATATTTATCCACCATCTTCATATTTTATTATGGTATAATAGATGTAAACAATTTCAGTATTTTCCTTCTTCTCCATCACCAAATTTTAGGGTACTTCTTCACCAAGAAACTAAGTTAAAAGACTATTACTTAATGACACATATTCCATATACATTTGAAATAATTCAAATTAACTAATGAGTCTCGATAGTATATTTATCCACCATATTCATATTATATTATGGTATAATAGATGTAAACAATTTCAATATTTTTCTTCTTCTCCATCACCAAATTTTAGGTTACTTCATCACTAAGAAACTAAGTTATAAGACTATTACTTAATGACACATATTCCATATACATTTGAAATAATTCAAATTATCTAATGAGTCTCGATAGTATATTTATTCACCATATTCATATTGTATTATGGTATAGTAGATGTAAATAGTTTCAGTATTTTCTAATTCTCCATCACCAAATTTTAGTAAACTTCATCACTAAGAAACCAAGTTAAAAGACTATTACTTAATGACACATATTCCATATACATTTGAAATAATTCAAATTATCTAATTAGTATCGATAGTATATTTATCCACCATATTCATATTGTATTATGGTATAATAGATGTAATCAATTTCAGTATTTTCCTCCTTCTACATCAACAAATTTTAGGTTACTTCTTCACCAAGAAACTAAGTTAAAAGACTATTAATTAATGACACATATTCCATATACATTTGAAATAATTCAAATTATCTAATGAGTCTCGATAGTATATTTATCCACCATATTCATATTGTATTATGGTATAATAGATGTAAACAGTTTAAGTATTTTCTAATTCTCCATCACCAAATCTTAGATTACTTCATCACTAAGAAACTAAGTTAAAACACTATTAATTGATGACACATATTCCATACACATTTGAAATAATTCAAATTATATAATGAGTCTCGATAGTATATTTTTCCATAATATTCATATTGTATTATGGTATAATAGATGTAAACAATTTCAATATTTTTCTTCTACTCCATCACCAAATTTTAGGAAACTTCATCACTAAGAAACTAAGTTAAAACACTATTACTTAATGACACATATTCCATATACATTTGAAATAATTCAAATTATCTAATTAGTATCGATAGTATATTTATCCTCTATATTCATATTGTATTATGGTATAATAGATGTAATCAATTTCAGTATTTTCCTCCTTCTACATCAACAAATTTTAGGTTACTTCTTCACCAAAAACTAAGTTAAAAGACTATTAATCAATGACACATATTCCATATACATTAGAAATAATTCAAAGTATATAACGAGTCTCGATAGTATATTTTTCCACCATATTCCTATTGTATTATGGTATAATAGATGTAAACAGTTTCAGTATTTTCTTCTTCTCCATCACCAAATTTTAGGTTACTTCTTTACTAGGAAACTAAGTTAAAAGACTATTAATTGATGACACATATTCCATATAAATTTGAAATAATTCAAATTAACTAATGAGTCTCGATAGTATATTTATTCACCATATTCATATTGTATTATGGTATAATAGATGTAAATAGTTTCAGTATTTTCTAATTCTCCATCACCAAATCTTAGGTTACTTCATCACTAAGAAACTAAGTTAAAACATCATTACTTAATGGCACATATTCCATATACATTTGAAATAATTCAAATCATCTAATGAGTATCGATAGTATATTTATCCACCATATTCATATTGTATTATGGTATAATTAATGTAAACAATTTCAGTATTATCCTTCTTCTCCATCACCAAATTTTAGGTTACTTCTTCACCAAGAAACTAAGTTAAAAGACTATTAATTAATGACACATATTCCATATACATTAGAAATAATTCAAATTATATAATGAGTCTCGATAGTATATTTATTCACCATATTCATATTGTATTATGGTATAATAGATGTAAATAATTTCAATATTTTTCTTCTTCTCCATCACCAAAGTTTAGGTTACTTCATCACTAAGAAACTATGTTAAAAGACTATTACTTAATGACACATATTCCATATACATTTGAAATAATTCAAATTATCTAATGAGTCTCGATAGTATATTTATTCACCATATTCATATTGTATTATGGTATAATAGATGTAAACAGTTTCAGTATTTTCTAATTCTCCATCACCAAATCTTAGATTACTTCATCACTAAGAAACTAAGTTAAAACACTATTACTTAATGACACATATTCCATATACATTTGAAATAATTCAAATTATCTAATTAGTATCGATAGTATATTTATCCACCATATTCATATTGTATTATGGTATAATAGATGTAATCAATTTCAGTATTTTCCTCCTTCTACATCAACAAATTTTAGGTTACTTCTTCACCAAGAAACTAAGTTAAAAGACTATTAATTAATGACACATATTCCATATACATTTGAAATAATTCAAATTATCTAATAAGTATCGATAGTATATTTATCCATGATATTCATATTGTATTATGGTATAATTGATATAAACAATTTCAGTATTTTCCTTCTTCTCCATCACCAAATTTTAGGTTACTTCTTCACCAAGAAACTAAGTTAAAAGACAATTAATAAATAGAACATATTCCATATACATTTGAAATAATTCAAATTATCTAATGAGTCTCGATAGTATATTTATTCACCATATTCATATGGTATTATGGTATAATAGATGTAAACAATTTCAGTATTTTCTTCTTCTTCATCATAAAATTTTAGGTTACTTCATCACTAAGAAACTAAAATAAAAGACCATTAATTGATGACACATATTTTATATACATTTGAAATAATTCAAATTATCTAATGAGTCTCGATAGTATATTTATCCACCATATTCATATTGTATTATGGTATAATAGATGTAAACAATTTCAATATTTTTCTTCTTCTCCATCACCAAATTTTAAGTTACTTCATCACTAAGAAACTAAGTTAAAAGACTATTAATTAATGACACATATTCCATATACATTAGAAATAATTCAAATTATATAATAAGTCTCGATAGTATATTTATTCACCATATTCATATGGTATTATGGTATAATAGATGTAAACAATTTCAGTATTTTCTTCTTCTCCATCATAAAATTTTAGTTTACTTCAGCACTAAGAAACTAAAATAAAAGACTATTAATTGATGACACATATTTTATATACATTTGAAATAATTCAAATTATATAATGAGTCTCAATAGTATATTTTTCCACCATATTCATATTGTATTATGGTATAATAGATGTAAACAATTTCAATATTTTTCTTCTTCTCCATCACCAAATTTTAGGTTACTTCATCACTAAGAAACTATGTTAAAAGACTATTACTTAATGACACATATTCCATATACATTTGAAAAAATTCAAATTATCTAATGAGTCTCAATAGTATATTTATTCACCATATTCATATTGTATTATGGTACAATAGATGTAAACAGTTTCAATATTTTCTAATTCTCCATCACCAAATCTTAGGTTACTTCATCACTAAGAAACTAAGTTAAAAGACTATTACTTAATGACACATATTCCATATTCATTTGAAATAATTCAAATTATCTAATGAGTCTCGATAGTATATTTATTCACCATATTCATATTGTATTATGGTATAATAAATGTAAACAATTTCAGTATTTTCTTCTTCTCCATCACCAAATTTTAGGTTACTTCATCACTAAGAAACCAAGTTAAAAGACTATTACTTAATGACACATATTCCATATACATTTGAAATAATTCAAATTATCTAATGAGTCTCGATAGTATATTTATCCACCATATTCATATTGTATTATGGTATGATAGATGTAAACAGTTTAAGTATTTTCTAATTCTCCATCACCAAATCTTAGATTACTTCATCACTAAGAAACTAAGTTAAAACACTATTAATTGATGACACATATTCCATACACATTTGAAATAATTCAAATTATATAATGAGTCTCGATAGTATATTTTTCCATAATATTCATATTGTATTATGGTATAATAGATGTAAACAATTTCAATATTTTTCTTCTACTCCATCACCAAATTTTAGGAAACTTCATCACTAAGAAACCAAGTTAAAAGACTATTACTTAATGACACATATTCCATATACATTTGAAATAATTCAAATTATCTAATTAGTATCGATAGTATATTTATCCACCATATTCATATTGTATTATGGTATAATAGATGTAATCAATTTCAGTATTTTCCTCCTTCTACATCAACAAATTTTAGGTTACTTCTTCACCAAGAAACTAAGTTAAAAGACTATTAATTAATGACACATATTCCATATACATTATAAATAATATAAATTATATAATGAGTCTCGATAGTATATTTTTCCACCATATTCATATTGTATTATGGTATAATAGATGTAAACAGTTTCAGTATTTTCTTCTTCTCCATCACTAAATTTTAGGTTACTTCTTTACTAAGAAACTAAGTTAAAAGACTATTAATTGATGACACATATTTTATATACATTGAAAATAATTCAAATTATATAATGAGTCTCGATAGTATATTTATTCACCATATTCATATTGTATTATGGTATAATAGATGTAAACAATTTCAATATTTTTCTTCTTCTCCATTACCAAATTTTAGGTTACTTCATCACTAAGAAACTAAGTTAAAAGACTATTACTTAATGACACATATTCCATATACATTTGAAATAATTCAAATTATCTAATGAGTCTCGATAGTATATTTATTCACCATATTCATATTGTATTATGGTATAATAGATGTAAACAGTTTCAGTATTTTCTAATTCTCCATCACCAAATCTTAGATTACTTCATCACTAAGAAACTAAGTTAAAACACTATTAATTGATGACACATATTCCATACACATTTGAAATAATTCAAATTATATAATGAGTCTCGATAGTATATTTTTCCATAATATTCATATTGTATTATGGTATAATAGATGTAAACAATTTCAATATTTTTCTTCTACTCCATCACCAAATTTTAGGAAACTTCATCACTAAGAAACTAAGTTAAAACACTATTACTTAATGACACATATTCCATATACATTTGAAATAATTCAAATTATCTAATTAGTATCGATAGTATATTTATCCTCTATATTCATATTGTATTATGGTATAATAGATGTAATCAATTTCAGTATTTTCCTCCTTCTACATCAACAAATTTTAGGTTACTTCTTCACCAAAAACTAAGTTAAAAGACTATTAATCAATGACACATATTCCATATACATTAGAAATAATTCAAAGTATATAACGAGTCTCGATAGTATATTTTTCCACCATATTCCTATTGTATTATGGTATAATAGATGTAAACAGTTTCAGTATTTTCTTCTTCTCCATCACCAAATTTTAGGTTACTTCTTTACTAGGAAACTAAGTTAAAAGACTATTAATTGATGACACATATTCCATATAAATTTGAAATAATTCAAATTAACTAATGAGTCTCGATAGTATATTTATTCACCATATTCATATTGTATTATGGTATAATAGATGTAAATAGTTTCAGTATTTTCTAATTCTCCATCACCAAATCTTAGGTTACTTCATCACTAAGAAACTAAGTTAAAACATCATTACTTAATGGCACATATTCCATATACATTTGAAATAATTCAAATCATCTAATGAGTATCGATAGTATATTTATCCACCATATTCATATTGTATTATGGTATAATTAATGTAAACAATTTCAGTATTTTCCTTCTTCTCCATCACCAAATTTTAGGTTACTTCTTCACCAAGAAACTAAGTTAAAAGACTATTAATTAATGACACATATTCCATATACATTAGAAATAATTCAAATTATATAATGAGTCTCGATAGTATATTTATTCACCATATTCATATTGTATTATGGTATAATAGATGTAAATAATTTCAATATTTTTCTTCTTCTCCATCACCAAAGTTTAGGTTACTTCATCACTAAGAAACTATGTTAAAAGACTATTACTTAATGACACATATTCCATATACATTTGAAATAATTCAAATTATCTAATGAGTCTCGATAGTATATTTATTCACCATATTCATATTGTATTATGGTATAATAGATGTAAACAGTTTCAGTATTTTCTAATTCTCCATCACCAAATCTTAGATTACTTCATCACTAAGAAACTAAGTTAAAACACTATTACTTAATGACACATATTCCATATACATTTGAAATAATTCAAATTATCTAATTAGTATCGATAGTATATTTATCCACCATATTCATATTGTATTATGGTATAATAGATGTAATCAATTTCAGTATTTTCCTCCTTCTACATCAACAAATTTTAGGTTACTTCTTCACCAAGAAACTAAGTTAAAAGACTATTAATTAATGACACATATTCCATATACATTTGAAATAATTCAAATTATCTAATAAGTATCGATAGTATATTTATCCATGATATTCATATTGTATTATGGTATAATTGATATAAATAATTTCAGTATTTTCCTTCTTCTCCATCACCAAATTTTAGGTTACTTCTTCACCAAGAAACTAAGTTAAAAGACAATTAATAAATAGAACATATTCCATATACATTTGAAATAATTCAAATTATCTAATGAGTCTCGATAGTATATTTATTCACCATATTCATATGGTATTATGGTATAATAGATGTAAACAATTTCAGTATTTTCTTCTTCTTCATCATAAAATTTTAGGTTACTTCATCACTAAGAAACTAAAATAAAAGACTATTAATTGATGACACATATTTTATATACATTTGAAATAATTCAAATTATCTAATGAGTCTCGATAGTATATTTATCCACCATATTCATATTGTATTATGGTATAATAGATGTAAACAATTTCAATATTTTTCTTCTTCTCCATCACCAAATTTTAAGTTACTTCATCACTAAGAAACTAAGTTAAAAGACTATTAATTAATGACACATATTCCATATACATTAGAAATAATTCAAATTATATAATAAGTCTCGATAGTATATTTATTCACCATATTCATATGGTATTATGGTATAATAGATGTAAACAATTTCAGTATTTTCTTCTTCTCCATCATAAAATTTTAGTTTACTTCAGCACTAAGAAACTAAAATAAAAGACTATTAATTGATGACACATATTTTATATACATTTGAAATAATTCAAATTATATAATGAGTCTCAATAGTATATTTTTCCACCATATTCATATTGTATTATGGTATAATAGATGTAAACAATTTCAATATTTTTCTTCTTCTCCATCACCAAATTTTAGGTTACTTCATCACTAAGAAACTATGTTAAAAGACTATTACTTAATGACACATATTCCATATACATTTGAAAAAATTCAAATTATCTAATGAGTCTCAATAGTATATTTATTCACCATATTCATATTGTATTATGGTACAATAGATGTAAACAGTTTCAATATTTTCTAATTCTCCATCACCAAATCTTAGGTTACTTCATCACTAAGAAACTAAGTTAAAAGACTATTACTTAATGACACATATTCCATATTCATTTGAAATAATTCAAATTATCTAATGAGTCTCGATAGTATATTTATTCATCATATTCATATTGTATTATGGTATAATAAATGTAAACAATTTCAGTATTTTCTTCTTCTCCATCACCAAATTTTAGGTTACTTCATCACTAAGAAACCAAGTTAAAAGACTATTACTTAATGACACATATTCCATATACATTTGAAATAATTCAAATTATCTAATGAGTCTCGATAGTATATTTATCCACCATATTCATATTGTATTATGGTATGATAGATGTAAACAGTTTAAGTATTTTCTAATTCTCCATCACCAAATCTTAGATTACTTCATCACTAAGAAACTAAGTTAAAACACTATTAATTGATGACACATATTCCATACACATTTGAAATAATTCAAATTATATAATGAGTCTCGATAGTATATTTTTCCATAATATTCATATTGTATTATGGTATAATAGATGTAAACAATTTCAATATTTTTCTTCTACTCCATCACCAAATTTTAGGAAACTTCATCACTAAGAAACCAAGTTAAAAGACTATTACTTAATGACACATATTCCATATACATTTGAAATAATTCAAATTATCTAATTAGTATCGATAGTATATTTATCCACCATATTCATATTGTATTATGGTATAATAGATGTAATCAATTTCAGTATTTTCCTCCTTCTACATCAACAAATTTTAGGTTACTTCTTCACCAAGAAACTAAGTTAAAAGACTATTAATTAATGACACATATTCCATATACATTATAAATAATATAAATTATATAATGAGTCTCGATAGTATATTTTTCCACCATATTCATATTGTATTATGGTATAATAGATGTAAACAGTTTCAGTATTTTCTTCTTCTCCATCACTAAATTTTAGGTTACTTCTTTACTAAGAAACTAAGTTAAAAGACTATTAATTGATGACACATATTTTATATACATTGAAAATAATTCAAATTATATAATGAGTCTCGATAGTATATTTATTCACCATATTCATATTGTATTATGGTATAATAGATGTAAACAATTTCAATATTTTTCTTCTTCTCCATTACCAAATTTTAGGTTACTTCATCACTAAGAAACTAAGTTAAAAGACTATTACTTAATGACACATATTCCATATACATTTGAAATAATTCAAATTATCTAATGAGTCTCGATAGTATATTTATTCACCATATTCATATTGTATTATGGTATAATAGATGTAAACAGTTTCAGTATTTTCTAATTCTCCATCACCAAATCTTAGGTTACTTCATCACTAAGAAACTAAGTTAAAACACTATTAATTAATGACACATATTCCATATACATTTGAAATAATTCAAATTATCTAATGAGTATCGATAGTATATTTATCCACCATATTCATATTGTATTATGGTATAATTGATGTAAACAATTTCAGTATTTTCCTTCTTCTCCATCACCAAATTTTAGGTTACTTCTTCACCAAGAAACTAAGTTAAAAGACTATTAATTAATGACACATATTCCATATACATTAGAAATAATTCAAATTATGTAATGAGTCTCGATAGTTTATTTATTCTCCATATTCATATTGTATTATGGTATAATAGATGTAAACAATTTCAATATTTTTCTTCTTCTCCATCACCAAATTTTAGGTTACTTCATCATTAAGAAACTATGTTAAAAGACTATTACTTAATGACACATATTCCATATACATTTGAAAAAATTCAAATTATCTAATGAGTCTCAATAGTATATTTATTCACCATATTCATATAGTATTATGGTATAATAAATGTAAACAGTTTCAGTATTTTCTAATTCTCCATCACCAAATTTTAGGTTACTTCATCACTAAGAAACTAAGTTAAAAGACTATTACCTAATGACACATATTCCATATACATTTGAAATAATTCAAATTATATAATGAGTCTCGATAGTATATTTATCCACCATATTTATATTTTATTACTGTATAATAGATGTAAACAATTTCAATATTTTTCTTCTCCATCACCAAATTTTATGTTACTTCATCACTAAGAAACTAAGTTAAAAGACTATTACTTAATGACACATATTCCATATACATTTGAAATAATTCAAATTATCTAATAAGTCTCGATAGTATATTTATCCACCATATTCATATTGTATTATGGTATAATAGATGTAAATAATTTCAGTATTTTCTTCTTCTCCATCACCAAATTTTAAGTTACTTCATCACTAAGAAACTAAGTTAAAAGACTATTAATTGATGACACATATTCCATACACATTTGAAATAATTCAAATTATCTAATGAGTCTCGATAGTATATTTATCCACCATATTCATATTGTATTATGGTATAATAGATGTAAACAATTTCAATATTTTTCTTCTTCTCCATCACCAAATTTTAGGATACTTCATCACTAAGAAACCAAGTTAAAAGACTATTACTTAATGACACATATTCCATATACATTTGAAAAAATTCAAATTATCTAATTAGTCTCGATAGTATATTTATCCACCATATTCATATTGTAATATGGTATAATAGATGTAAACAATTTCAGTATTTTCTAATTCTCCATCACCAAATTTTAGGTTACTTCATCACTAAGAAACTAAGTTAAAACACTATTAATTAATGACACATATTCCATATACATTTGAAATAATTCAAATTATCTAATGACTCTCGATAGTATATTTATCCACCATATTTATATTTTATTATGGTATAATAGATGTAAAAAATTTCAATATTTTTCTTCTTCTCCATCACCAAATTTTATGTTACTTCATCACTAAGAAACTAAGTTAAAAGACTATTACTTAATGACACATATTCCATATACATTTGAAATAATTCAAATTATCTAATGAGTCTCGATAGTATATTTATTCACCATATTCATATTGTATTATGGTATAATAGATGTAAACAATTTCAGTATTTTCTTCTTCTCCATCACCAAATTTTAAGTTACTTCATCACTAAGAAAATAAGTTAAAAGACTATTAATTGATGACACATATTCCATACACATTTGAAATAATTCAAATTATCTAATGAGTCTCGATAGTATATTTATCCACCATATTCATATTGTATTATGGTATAATATATGTAAACAATTTCAATATTTTTCTTCTTCTCCATCACCAAATTTTAGGTTACTTCATCACTAAGAAACTAAGTTAAAACACTATTAATTAATGACACATATTCCATATACATTTGAAATAATTCAAATTTTCTAATGACTCTCGATAGTATATTTATCCACCATATTTATATTTTATTATGGTATAATAGATGTAAACAATTTCAATATTTTTCTTCTTTTCCATCACCAAATTTTAGGTTAATTCATCACTCAGAAACTAAGTTAAAAGACTATTACTTAATGACAGATATTCCATATACATTTGAAATAATTCAAATTATCTAATGAGTCTCGATAGTATATTTATTCACCATATTCATATTGTATTATGGTATAATAGATGTAAACAATTTCAGGTTTTTCTTCTTCTCCATCACCAAATTTTAAGTTACTTCATCACTAAGAAACTAAGTTAAAAGACTATTAATTGACGACACATATTCCATACACATTTGAAATAATTCAAATTATCTAATGAGTCTCGATAGTATATTTATCTACCATATTCATATTGTATTATGGTATAATAGATGTAAAAAATTTCAATATTTTTCTTCTTCTCCATCACCAAATTTTAGGATACTTAATCACTAAGAAACCAAGTTAAAAGACTATTACTTAATGGCACATATTCCATATACATTTGAAATAATTCAAATTATCTAATGACTCTCGATAGTATATTTATCCACCATATTTATATTTTATTATGGTATAATAGATGTAAACAATTTCAATATTTTTCTTCTTCTCCATCACCAAATTTTAGGTTACTTCATCACTAAGAAACTAAGTTAAAAGACTATTACTTAATGACACATATTCCATATACATTTTAAATAATTCAAATTATCTAATGAATCTCGATAGTATATTTATTCATCATATTCATATTGTATTATGGTATAATAGATGTAAACAATTTCAGTATTTTCTTCTTCTCCATCACCAAATTTTAAGTTACTTCATCACTAAGAAACTAAGTTAAAAGACTATTAATTGATGACACATATTCCATACACATTTGAAATAATTCAAATTATCTAATGAGTCTCGATAGTATATTTATCCACCATATTCATATTGTATTATGGTATAATAGATGTAAAAAATTTCAATATTTTTCTTCTTCTCCATAACCAAATTTTAAGATACTTCATCACTAAGAAACCAAGTTAAAAGACTATTACTTAATGACACATATTCCATATACATTTGAAATAATTCAAATTATCTAATGACTCTCGATAGTATATTTATCCACCATATTTATATTTTATTATGGTATAATAGATGTAAACAGTTTCAATATTTTTCTTCTTCTCCATCACCAAATTTTAGGTTACTTCATCACTAAGAAACTAAGTTAAAAGACTATTACTTAATGACATATATTCCATATACATTTGAAATAATTCAAATTATCTAATGAGTCTCGATAGTATATTTATTCACCATATTCATATTGTATTATGGTATAATAGATGTAAACAATTTCAGTATTTTCTACTTCTCCATCACCAAATTTTAAGTTACTTCATCTCTAAGAAAATAAGTTAAAAGACTATTAATTGATGACACATATTCCATACACATTTGAAATAATTCAAATTATCTAATGAGTCTCGATAGTATATTTATCCACCATACTCATATTGTATTATGGTATAATAGATGTAAACAATTTCAATATTTTTCTTCTTCTCCATCACCAAATTTTAGGATACTTCATCCCCAAGAAACCAAGTTAAAAGACTATTACTTAATGACACATATTCCATATACATTTGAAATAATTCAAATTATCTAATGAGTCTCGATAGTTTATTTATCCCCCATATTCATATTGTATTATGGTATAATAGATGTAAACAATTTCAATATTTTCTAATTCTCCATCACCAAATTTTAGGTTACTTCATCACTAAGAAACTAAGTTAAAACACTATTAATTAATGACACATATTCCATGTATATTTGAAATAATTCAAATTTTCTAATGACTCTCGATAGTATATTTATCCACCATATTTATATTTTATTATGGTATAATAGATGTAAACAATTTCAATATTTTTCTTCTTCTCCATCACCAAATTTTAGGTTACTTCATCACTCAAAAACTAAGTTAAAAGACTATTACTTAATGACACATATTCCATATACATTGAAAATAATTCAAATTATATAATGAGTCTCGATAGTATATTTATCCACCATATTCATATTGTATTATTGTATAATAGATGTAAACAATTTCAATATTTTTCTTCTTCTCCATCACCAAATTTTAGGTTACTTCTTTACTAAGAAACTAAGTTAAAAGACTATTACTTAATGACACATATTCCATATACATTTGAAATAATTCAAATTATCTAATGAGTCTTGATAGTATATTTATTCACCATATTCATATTGTATTATGATATAATAGATGTAAACAGTTTCAGTATTTTCTAATTCTCCATCACCAAATCTTAGGTTACTTCATCACTAAGAAACTAAGTTAAAACACTATTACTTAATGACACATATTCCATATACATTTGAAATAATTCAAATTATCTAATGAGTATCGATAGTATATTTATCCACCATATTCATATTGTATTATGGTATAATTGATGTAAACAATTTCAGTATTTTCCTTCTTCTCCATCACCAAATTTTAGGTTACTTCATCACTAAGAAACTAAGTTAAAAGACTATTACTTAATGACACATATTCCATATACATTTTAAATAATTCAAATTATCTAATGAGTCTCGATAGTATATTTATTCACCATATTCATATTGTATTATGGTATAATAGATGTAAATAATTTCAGTATTTTCTTCTTCTCCATCACCAAATTTTAAGTTAATTCATCACTAAGAAACTAAGTTAAAAGAATACTAATTGATGACACATATTCCATACACATTTGAAATAATTCAAATTATCTAATTAGTCTCGATAGTATATTTATCCACCATATTCATATTGTATTATGGTATAATAGATGTAAAAAATTTCAATATTTTTCTTCTTCTCCATAACCAAATTTTAAGATACTTCATCACTAAGAAACCAAGTTAAAAGACTATTAATTGATGACACATATTCCATACACATTTGAAAAAATTCAAATTATCTAATGAGTCTCGATAGTATATTTATCCACCATATTCATATTGTATTATGGTATAATAGATGTAAACAATTTCAATATTTTTCTTCTTCTCCATCACCAAATTTTAGGATACTTCATCCCCAAGAAACCAAGTTAAAAGACTATTACTTAATGACACATATTCCATATACATTTGAAATAATTCAAATTATCTAATGAGTCTCGATAGTATATTTATCCACCATATTCATATTGTATTATGGTATAATAGATGTAAACAGTTTCACTATTTTCTAATTCTCCATCACCAAATTTTAGGTTACTTCATCACTAAGAAACTAAGTTAAAACACTATTAATTAATGACACATATTCCATATACATTTGAAATAATTCAAATTTTCTAATGACTCTCGATAGTATATTTATCCACCATATTTATATTTTATTATGGTATAATAGATGTAAACAATTTCAATATTTTTCTTCTTCTCCATCACCAAATTTTAGGTTACTTCATCACTCAGAAACTAAGTTAAAAGACTATTACTTAATGACACATATTCCATATACATTTGAAATAATTCAAATTATCTAATGAGTCTCGATAGTATATTTATTTACCATATTCATATTGTATTATTGTATAATAGATGTAAACAATTTCAGTATTTTCTTCTTCTCCATCACCAAATTTTAAGTTACTTTATCACTAACAAACTAAGTTAAAAGACTATATATTGATGACACATATTCCATACACATTTGAAATAATTCAAATTATCTAATGAGTCTCGATATTATATTTATCCACCATATTCATATTGTATTATTGTATAATAGATGTAAACAATTTCAATATTTTTCTTCTATTCCATCACCAAATTTTAGGATACTTCATCACTAAGAAACCAAGTTAAAAGACTATTATTTAATGACACATATTCCATATACATTTGAAATAATTTAAATTATCTAATGAGTCTCGATAGTATATTTATTCACCATATTCATATTGTATTATGGTATAATAGATGTAAACAATTTCAATATTTTCTTCTTCTCTATCACCAAACTTTAAGTTACTTCATCACTAAGAAACTAAGTTAAAAGACTATTAATTGATGACACATATTCCATAAACATTTGAAATAATTCAAATTATCTAAAGAGTCTCGATAGTATATTTATCCACCATATTCATATTGTATTATGGTATAATAGATGTAAACAATTTCAATATTTTTCTTCTTCTCCATCACCAAATTTTAGGATACTTCATCACTAAGAAACCAAGTTAAAATACTATTACTTAATGACACATATTCCATATACATTTGAAATAATTCAAATTATCTAATGAGTCTCGATAGTATATTTATCCACCATATTCATATTGTATTATGGTATAATAGATGTAAACAGTTTCAGTATTTTCTAATTCTCCATCACCAAATCTTAGATTACTTCATCACTAAGAAACTAAGTTAAAACAATATTACTTAATGACACATATTCCATATACATTTGAAATAATTCAAATTATCTAATTAGTATCAATAGTATATTTATCCACCATATGCATATTGTATTATGGTATAATAGATGTAATCAATTTCAGTATTTTCCTCCTTCTACATCAACAAATTTTAGGTTACTTCTTCACCAAGAAACTAAGTTAAAAGACTATTAATTAATGACACATATTCCATATACGTTAGAAATAATATAAATTATATAATGTGTCTCGATAGTATATTTTTCCACCATATTCATATTGTATTATGGTATAATAGATGTAAACAGTTTCAGTATTTTCTTCTTCTCCATCACCAAATTTTAGGTTACTTCTTTACTAAGAAACTAAGTTAAAAGACTATTACTTAATGACACATATTCCATATACATTGAAAATAATACAAATTATATAATGAGTCTCGATAGTATATTTATCCACCATATTCATATTGTAATATGGTATAATAGATGTAAATAGTTTCAGTATTTTCTAATTCTCCATCACCAAATTTTAGGTTACTTCATCACTAAGAAACTAAGTTAAAACACTATTAATTAATGACACATATTCCATATACATTTTAAATAATTCAAATTATCTAATGAGTCCCGATAGTATATTTATCCACCATATTTATATTTTATTATGGTATAATAGATGTAAACAATTTCAATATTTTTCTTCTTCTCCATCACCAAATTTTAGGATACTTCATCACTAAGAAACCAAGTTAAAATACTAGTACTTAATGACACATATTCCATATACATTTGAAATAATTCAAATTATCTAATGAGTCTCGATAGTATATTTATCCACCATATTCATATTGTATTATGGTATAATAGATGTAAACAATTTCAATATTTTTCTTCTTTTCCATCACCAAATTTTAGGATACTTCATCACTAAGAAACCAAGTTAAAAGACTATTACTTAATGACACATATTCCATATACATTTGAAATAATTCAAATTATCTAATGAGTCTCGATAGTATATTTATCCATCATATTCATATTGTATTTTGGTATAATAGATGTAAACAATTTCAATATATTTCTTCTTCTCCATCACTAAAAAACTTCTTCTTCTGTTGGTAGCTTAAGTCAGGGGGTATGATATCAGCGGCCAGATAATTCACAATATCTGCGTACCATGGTATGTTGTTCAAGGTTGAGATTTCCTCATAGGTCTCTTCTTCAGTTGAGTTTATCCCAGCTATTAATCTTTCATACGTAGAGTGATCATCTATAGGTATAAGTTCAGGTTTAAGGTGTTCTAACCTAGAGAGATGATCAGCTACTAAGTTTTCAGCTCCTTTTTTATCCTTAATATCCAAGTCAAATTCTTGGAGTAAAAGAACCCATCTGAGCAATCTAGGCTTAGCATCTTTCTTACTTAACAAGTACCGGATTGCTGCATGATCTGTGTATACTATTATTTTTGCTCCCACCAAATAAGATCGAAATTTATCAATAGCAAAAACTACGGCTAGCAATTCCTTTTCTGTGGTTGTATAATTTAGTTGGGCAGCGTCTAGTGTTCTACTAGCGTAGTAAATAGCATGCAGTTTCTTGTCTTTTCTTTGCCCTAGTACAGCTCCTACAGCGAAATCACTAGCATCGCACATGATTTCAAAGGGTTGTGTCCAATCAGGTGGTCTTATGATAGGTGCTGAAATAAGAGCTTGCTTTAAAACTGCAAAGGCCTCAAGACATTTTTGGTCGAATTCAAACTCGACATCCTTCATCAATAAGTTAGTTAAAGGTTTTGTTATTCCGGAAAAATTCTTGATGAAACGTCGGTAGAACCCGGCATGTCCTAGAAAACTTCTTACTTCCCTAACGGTCTTAGGTGGGTTTAGGTTTTCTATAACTTCTATCTTGGCCTTATCAACTTCTATACCTCTTTCAGAAATAATGTGTCCCAAGACTATCCCTTCATTTACCATAAAGTGGCACTTTTCCCAATTCAACACAAGGTTTACTTCCACACATCTTTTTAAGATTTTCTCTAAGTTTGAGAGGCAGTTTTTGAAATCAAACCCATACACTGAAAAATCGTCCATAAATACTTCCATAATTCCATCTAGGTAGTCTGCGAAAATTGACATCATACAACGTTGGAAAGTGGCAGGTGCATTACAGAGTCCAAAGGGCATTCGTCTATAAGCGAATGTTCCATAAGGGCAAGTAAATGTGGTTTTTTCTTGGTCCTCTGGGTGAATAGGGATTTGGAAAAACCCCGAATACCCATCAAGATAGCAGAAATATGAGTGTCTTGTTAGACGTTCAAGCATCTGATCTATAAATGGGAGAGGGAAATGGTCTTTTCTCGTTGCCTTATTCAACTTTCTGTAATCTATACACATACGCCATCCTCCTTCTGTTCGTTTTGCCACATGCTCACCTTTCTCATTTTCCATAACAGTGATACCTCCTTTCTTGGGTACCACATGGACTGGGCTTACCCATTCACTATCCGAAATTTGGTATATGATACCAGCTTCTAATAACTTAAGAACTTATTTCTTGACTACATCACTCATGATAGGGTTTATTCTTCTTTGATGTTCTCTTGAGGGTTTTGAATCTTCTTCTAGCATAATCCGATGCATGCATATGGATGGGCTTATACCTTTTAAATCTGAAACTTTATACCCTAAAGCTGAGGGATATTTTCGCAAGGTATCTAAGAGTTGATTTGTTTCTATTTGGTTTAGAGCGGCGCTAATTATAACAGGTCTATTCATCACTAAGAATCTAAGTTAAAAGACTATTACTTAATGACACATATTCCATATACATTTGAAATAATTCAAATTATCTAATGAGTCTCGATAGTATATTTATTCACCATATTCATATTGTATTATGGTATAATATATGTAAATAGTTTCAGTATTTTCTAATTCTCCATCACCAAATCTTAGGTTACTTCATCACTAAGAAACTAAGTTAAAAGACTATTACTTAATAACACATATTCCATATACATTTGAAATAATTCAAATTATCTAATGAGTCTCGATAGTATATTTATCCACCATATTTATATTTTATTATGGTATAATAGATGTAAATAATTTCAATATTTATCTTGTTCTCCATCACCAAATTTTAGGTTACTTCATCACTAAGAAACTAAGTTAAAACACTATTACTTAATGACACATATTCCATATACATTTGAAATAATTCAAATTATCTAATGAGTCTCGATAGTATATTTACTCACCATATTCATATTGTATTATGGTATAATAAATGTAAACAATTTCAGTATTTTCTTCTTCTACATCACCAAATTTTAAGTTACTTCATCACTAAGAAACTAAGTTAAAAGACTATTAATTGATGACACATATTCCATACACATTTGAAATAATTCAAATTATCTAATGAGTCTCGATAGTATATTTATCCACCATATTCATATTGTATTATGGTATAATAGATGTAAACAATTTCAATATTTTTCTTCTTCTCCATCACCAAATTTTAGGTTACTTCATCACTAAGAAACTAAGTTAAAAGACTATTACTTAATGACACATATTCCATATACATTTGAAATAATTCAAATTATCTAATGAGTCTCGATAGTATATTTATTCACCATATTCATATTGTATTATGGTATAATAGATGTAAACAGTTTCAGTATTTTCTAATTCTCCATCACCAAATCTTAGTTTACTTCATCACTAAGAAACTAAGTTAAAAGACTATTACTTAATGACACATATTCCATATACATTTGAAATAATTCAAATTAACTAATGAGTCTCGATAGTATATTTATCCACAATATTTATATTTTATTATGGTATAATAGATGTAAACAATTTCAATATTTTTCTTGTTCTCCATCACCAAATTTTAGGTTACTTCATCACTAAGAAACTAAGTTAAAACACTATTACTTAATGACACATATTCCATATACATTAGAAATAATTCAAATTATCTAATGAGTCTCGATAGTATATTTATTCACCATATTCATATTGTATTATGGTATAATAGATGTAAACAATTTCAGTATTTTCTTCTTCTCCATCACCAAATTTTAAGTTACTTCATCACTAAGAAACTAAGTTAAAAGACTATTAATTGATGACACATATTCCATACACATTTGAAATAATTCAAATTATCTAATGGGTCTCGATAGTATATTTATCCACCATATTCATATTGTATTATGGTATAATTGATGTAAAATTTCAATATTTTTCTTCTTCTCCATCACCAAATCTTAGGTTACTTGATCACTAAGAAACTAAGTTAAAAGACTATTACTTAATAACACATATTCCATATACATTTGAAATAATTCAAATTATCTAATGAGTCTCGATAGTATATTTATCCACCATATTTATATTTTATTATGGTATAATAGATGTAAATAATTTCAATATTTATCTTGTTCTCCATCACCAAATTTTAGGTTACTTCATCACTAAGAAACTAAGTTAAAACACTATTACTTAATGACACATATTCCATATACATTTGAAATAATTCAAATTATCTAATGAGTCTCGATAGTATATTTACTCACCATATTCATATTGTATTATGGTATAATAAATGTAAACAATTTCAGTATTTTCTTCTTCTACATCACCAAATTTTAAGTTACTTCATCACTAAGAAACTAAGTTAAAAGACTATTAATTGATGACACATATTCCATACACATTTGAAATAATTCAAATTATCTAATGAGTCTCGATAGTATATTTATCCACCATATTCATATTGTATTATGGTATAATAGATGTAAACAATTTCAATATTTTTCTTCTTCTCCATCACCAAATTTTAGGTTACTTCATCACTAAGAAACTAAGTTAAAAGACTATTACTTAATGACACATATTCCATATACATTTGAAATAATTCAAATTAGCTAATGAGTCTCGATAGTATATTTATTCACCATATTCATATTGTATTATGGTATAATAGATGTAAACAGTTTCAGTATTTTCTAATTCTCCATCTCCAAATCTTAGTTTACTTCATCACTAAGAAACTAAGTTAAAAGACTATTACTTAATGACACATATTCCATATACATTTGAAATAATTCAAATTAACTAATGAGTCTCGATAGTATATTTATCCATAATATTTATATTTTATTATGGTATAATAGATGTAAACAATTTCAATATTTTTCTTGTTCTCCATCACCAAATTTTAGGTTACTTCATCACTAAGAAACTAAGTTAAAACAGTATTACTTAATGACACATATTCCATATACATTAGAAATAATTCAAATTATCTAATGAGTCTCGATAGTATATTTATTCACCATATTCATATTGTATTATGGTATAATAGATGTAAACAATTTCAGTATTTTCTTCTTCTCCATCACCAAATTTTAAGTTACTTCATCACTAAGAAATTAAGTTAAAAGACTATTAATTGATGACACATATTCCATACACATTTGAAATAATTCAAATTATCTAATGAGTCTCGATAGTATATTTATCCACCATATTCATATTGTATTATGGTATAATTGATGCAAACAATTTCAATATTTTTCTTGTTCTCCATCACCAAATTTTAGGATACTTCATCACTAAGAAACCAAGTTAAAAGACTATTACTTAATGACACATATTCCATATACATTTGAAATAATTCAAATTATCTAATGAGTCTCGATAGTATATTTATCCACAATATTCATATTGTATTATGGTATAATAGATGTAAACAGTTTCAGTATTTTCTAATTCTCCATCACAAAATCTTAGATTACTTCATCACTAAGAAACTAAGTTAAAACACTATTACTTAATGACACATATTCCATATACATTTGAAATAATTCAAATTATCTAATTAGTATCGATAGTATATTTATCCACCATATTCATATTGTATTATGGTATAATAGATGTAAACAGTTTCAGTATTTTCTTCTTCTCCATCACCAAATTTTAGGTTACTTCTTTACTAAGAAACTAAGTTAAAAGACTATTAATTGATGACACATATTTTATATACATTGAAAATAATTCAAATTATCTAATGAGTCTCGATAGTATATTTACTCACCATATTCATATTGTATTATGGTATAATAAATGTAAACAATTTCAGTATTTTCTTCTTCTACATCACCAAATTTTAAGTTACTTCATCACTAAGAAACTAAGTTAAAAGACTATTAATTGATGACACATATTCCATACACATTTGAAATAATTCAAATTATCTAATGAGTCTCGATAGTATATTTATCCACCATATTCATATTGTATTATGGTATAATAGATGTAAACAATTTCAATATTTTTCTTCTTCTCCATCACCAAATTTTAGGTTACTTCATCACTAAGAAACTAAGTTAAAAGACTATTACTTAATGACACATATTCCATATACATTTGAAATAATTCAAATTATCTAATGAGTCTCGATAGTATATTTATTCACCATATTCATATTGTATTATGGTATAATAGATGTAAACAGTTTCAGTATTTTCTAATTCTCCATCTCCAAATCTTAGTTTACTTCATCACTAAGAAACTAAGTTAAAAGACTATTACTTAATGACACATATTCCATATACATTTGAAATAATTCAAATTAACTAATGAGTCTCGATAGTATATTTATCCACAATATTTATATTTTATTATGGTATAATAGATGTAAACAATTTCAATATTTTTCTTGTTCTCCATCACCAAATTTTAGGTTACTTCATCACTAAGAAACTAAGTTAAAACACTATTACATAATGACACATATTCCATATACATTAGAAATAATTCAAATTATCTAATGAGTCTCGATAGTATATTTATTCACCATATTCATATTGTATTATGGTATAATAGATGTAAACAATTTCAGTATTTTCTTCTTCTCCATCACCAAATTTTAAGTTACTTCATCACTAAGAAACTAAGTTAAAAGACTATTAATTGATGACACATATTCCATACACATTTGAAATAATTCAAATTATCTAATGAGTCTCGATAGTATATTTATCCACCATATTCATATTGTATTATGGTATAATTGATGTAAACAATTTCAATATTTTTCTTCTTCTCCATCACCAAATTTTAGGATACTTCATCACTAAGAAACCAAGTTAAAAGACTATTACTTAATGACACATATTCCATATACATTTGAAATAATTCAAATTATCTAATGAGTCTCGATAGTATATTTATCCACCATATTCATATTGTATTATGGTATAATAGATGTAAACAGTTTGAGTATTTTCTAATTCTCCATCACAAAATCTTAGATTACTTCATCACTAAGAAACTAAGTTAAAACACTATTATTTAATGACACATATTCCATATACATTTGAAATAATTCAAATTATCTAATTAGTATCAATAGTATATTTATCCACCATATTCATATTGTATTATGGTATAATAGATGTAAACAGTTTCAGTATTTTCTTCTTCTCCATCACCAAATTTTAGGTTACTTCTTTACTAAGAAACTAAGTTAAAAGACTATTAATTGATGACACATATTTTATATACATTGAAAATAATTCAAATTATATAATGAGTCTCGATATTATATTTATTCACCATATTCATATTGTATTATGGTATAATAGATGTAAACAATTTCAATATTTTTCTTCTTCACCATCACAAAATTTTAGGTTACTTCATCACTAAGAAACTAAGTTAAAAGACTATTACTTAATGACACATATTCCATATACATTTGAAATAATTCAAATTATCTAATGAGTCTCGATAGTATATTTATCCACAATATTCATATTTTATTATGGTATAATAGATGTAAACAATTTCAGTATTTTCCTTCTTCTCCATCACCAAATTTTAGGTTACTTCTTCACCAAGAAACTAAGTTAAAAGACTATTACTTAATGACACATATTCCATATACATTTGAAATAATTCAAATTAACTAATGAGTCTCGGTAGTATATTTATCCACCATATTCATATTGTATTATGGTATAATAGATGTAAACAATTTCAATATTTTTCTTCTTCTCCATAACCAAATTTTAGGTTACTTCATCACTAGGAAACTAAGTTAAAAGACTATTACTTAATGACACATATTCCATATACATTTGAAATAACTCAAATTATATAATGAGTCTCGATAGTATATTTATTCACCATATTCATATTGTATTATGGTATAATAGATGTAAACAGTTTCAGTATTTTCTAATTCTCAATCACCAAATCTTAGGTTACTTCATCACTAAGAAACTAAGTTAAAAGACTATTACTTAATGACCCATATTCCATATACATTTGAAATAATTCAAATTATCTAACGAGTCTCGATAGTATATTTATTTACCATATTCATATTGTATTATGATATAATAGATGTAAACAGTTTCAGTATTTTCTTCTTATCCATCACCAAATTTTAAGTTACTTAATCACTAAGAAACTAAGTTAAAAGACTATTAATTGATGACACATATTCCATACACATTTGAAATAATTCAAATTATCTAATGAGTCTCGATAGTATATTTATCCACCATATTCATATAATATTATGGTATAATAGATGTAAACAATTTCAATATTTTTCTTCTTCTCCATCACAAAACTTTTAGGATACTTCATCACTAAGAAACCAAGTTAAAAGACTATTACTTTATGACACATATTCCATATACATTTGAAATAATTCAAATTATCTAATGAGTCTCGATAGTATATTTATCCACCATATTCATATTGTATTATGGTATAATAAATGTAAACAGTTTCAGTATTTTCTAATTCTCCATCACCAAATCTTAAATTACTTCATCACTAAGAAACTAAGTTAAAACACTATTACTTAATGACACATATTCCATATACATTTGAAATAATTCAAGTTTTATAATTAGTATCGATAGTATATTTATCCATCATATTCATATTGTATTATGGTATAATAGATGTAATCAATTTCAGTATTTTCCTCCTTCTATATCAACAAATTTTAGGTTACTTCTTCACCAAGAAACTAAGTTAAAAGACTATTAATTAATGACACATATTCCATATACATTAGATATAATTCAAATTATATAATGAGTCTCGATAGTATATTTTTCCACCATATTCATATTGTATTATGGTATAATAGATGTAAACAGTTTCAGTATTTTCTTCTTCTCCATTACCAAATTTTAGGTTACTTCTTTACTAAGAAACTAAGTTAAAAGACTATTAATTGTTGACACATTTTTTATATACATTGAAAATAATTCAAATTATATAATGAGCTTGATAGTATATTTATTCACCATATTCATATTGAATTATGGTATAATAGATGTAAACAATTTCAATATTTTTCTTCTTCTCCATCACCAAATTTTAGGTTACTTGATCACTAAGAAACTAAGTTAAAAGACTATTACTTAATGACACATATTCCATATACATTTGAAATAATTCAAATTATCTAATGAGTCTCGATAGTATATTTATCCACCATCTTCATATTTTATTATGGTATAATAGATGTAAACAATTTCAGTATTTTCCTTCTTCTCCATCACCAAATTTTAGGGTACTTCTTCACCAAGAAACTAAGTTAAAAGACTATTACTTAATGACACACATTCCATATACATTTGAAATAATTCAAATTAACTAATGAGTCTCGATAGTATATTTATCCACCATATTCATATTATATTATGGTATAATAGATGTAAACAATTTCAATATTTTTCTTCTTCTCCATCACCAAATTTTAGGTTACTTCATCACTAAGAAACTAAGTTATAAGACTATTACTTAATGACACATATTCCATATACATTTGAAATAATTCAAATTATCTAATGAGTCTCGATAGTATATTTATTCACCATATTCATATTGTATTATGGTATAGTAGATGTAAATAGTTTCAGTATTTTCTAATTCTCCATCACCAAATCTTAGGTTACTTCATCACTAAGAAACTGAGTTAAAACACTATTACTTAATGACACATATTCCATATACATTTGAAATAATTCAAATCATCTAATGAGTATCGATAGTATATTTATCCACCATATTCATATTGTATTATGGTATAATTGATGTAAACAATTTCAGTATTTTCCTTCTTCTCCATCACCAAATTTTAGGTTACTTCTTCACCAAGAAACTAAGTTAAAAGACTATTAATTAATGACACATATTCCATATACATTAGAAATAATTCAAATTATATAATGAGTCTCGATAGTATATTTATTCACCATACTCATATTGTATTATGGTATAATAGATGTAAACAATTTCAATATTTTTCTTCTTCTCCATCACCAAATTTTAGGTTACTTCATCACTAAGAAACTATGTTAAAAGACTATTACTTAATGACACATATTCCATATAAATTTGAAATAATTAAAATTATCTAATGAGTCTCGATAGTATATTTATCCACCATATTCATATTGTATTATGGTATAATAGATGTAAACAGTTTCAGTATTTTCTAATTCTCCATCACCAAATCTTAGATTACTTCATCACTAAGAAACTAAGTTAAAACACTATTACTTAATGACACATATTCCATATACATTTGAAATAATTCAAATTATCTAATTAGTATCGATAGTATATTTATCCTCCATATTCATATTGTATTATGGTATAATAGATGTAATCAATTTCAGTATTTTCCTCCTTCTACATCAACAAATTTTAGGTTACTTCTTCACCAAGAAACTAAGTTAAAAGACTATTAATCAATGACACATATTCCATATACATTAGAAATAATTCAAAGTATATAACGAGTCTCGATAGTATATTTTTCCACCATATTCCTATTGTACTATGGTATAATAGATGTAAACAGTTTCAGTATTTTCTTCTTCTCCATCACCAAATTTTAGGTTACTTCTTTACTAGGAAACTAAGTTAAAAGACTATTAATTGATGACACATATTTTATATACATTGAAAATAATTCAAATTATATAATGAGTCTCGATAGTATATTTATTCACCATATTCATATTGTATTATGGTATAATAGATGTAAACAATTTCAATATTTTAATTCCTTACCATCACCAAATTTTAGGTTACTTCATCACTAAGAAACTAAGTTAAAAGAATATTACTTAATGACACATATTCCATATACATTTGAAATGATTCAAATTATCTAATGAGTCTCGATAATATATTTATCCACCATATTCATAATTTATTATGGTATAATAGATGTAAACAATTTCAGTATTTTCCTTCTTCTCCATCACCAAATTTTAGGTTACTTCTTGACCAAGAAACTAAGTTAAAAGACTATTACTTAATGACACATATTCCATATACATTTGAAATAATTCAAATTAACTAATGAGTCTCGATAGTATATTTATCCACCATATTCATATTGTAATATGGTATAATAGATGTAAACAATTTCAATATTTTTCTTCTTTTCCATCACCAAATTTTAGGTTACTTCATCACTATGAAACTAAGTTAAAATACTATTACTTAATGACACATATTCCATATACATTTGAAATAATTCAAATTATCTAATGAGTCTCGATAGTATATTTATTCACCATATTCATATTGTATTATGGTATAATAGATGTAAATAGTTTCAGTATTTTCTAATTCTCCATCACCAAATCTTAGGTTACTTCATCACTAAGAAACTAAGTTAAAACACCATTACTTAATGGCACATATTCCATATACATTTGAAATAATTCAAATCATCTAATGAGTATCGATAGTATATTTATCCACCATATTCATATTGTATTATGGTATAATTAATGTAAACAATTTTAGTATTTTCCTTCTTCTCCATCACCAAATTTTAGGTTACTTCTTCACCAAGAAACTAAGTTAAAAGACTATTAATTAATGACACATATTCCATATACATTAGAAATAATTCAAATTATATAATGAGTCTCGATAGTATATTTATTCACCATATTCATATTGTATTATGGTATAATAGATGTAAATAATTTCAATATTTTTCTTCTTCTCCATCACCAAATTTTAGGTTACTTCATCACTAAGAAACTATGTTAAAAGACTATTACTTAATGACACATATTCCATATACATTTGAAATAATTCAAATTATCTAATGAGTCTCGATAGTATATTTATTCACCATATTCATATTGTATTATGGTATAATAGATGTAAACAGTTTCAGTATTTTCTAATTCTCCATCACCAAATCTTAGATTACTTCATCACTAAGAAACTAAGTTAAAACACTATTACTTAATGACACATATTCCATATACATTTGAAATAATTCAAATTATCTAATTAGTATCGATAGTATATTTATCCACCATATTCATATTGTATTATGGTATAATAGATCTAATCAATTTCAGTATTTTCCTCCTTCTACATCAACAAATTTTAGGTTACTTCTTCACCAAGAAACTAAGTTAAAAGACTATTAATTAATGACACATATTCCATATACATTTGAAATAATTCAAATTATCTAATAAGTATCGATAGTATATTTATCCACGATATTCATATTGTATTATGGTATAATTGATATAAACAATTTCAGTATTTTCCTTCTTCTCCATCACCAAATTTTAGGTTACTTCTTCACCAAGAAACTAAGTTAAAAGACAATTAATAAATAGAACATATTCCATATACATTTGAAATAATTCAAATTATCTAATGAGTCTCGATAGTATATTTATTCACCATATTCATATGGTATTATGGTATAATAGATGTAAACAATTTCAGTATTTTCTTCTTCTTCATCATAAAATTTTAGGTTACTTCATCACTAAGAAACTAAAATAAAAGACTATTAATTGATGACACATATTTTATATACATTTGAAATAATTCAAATTATCTAATGAGTCTCGATAGTATATGTATCCACCATATTCATATTGTATTATGGTATAATAGATGTAAACAATTTCAATATTTTTCTTCTTCTCCATCACCAAATTTTAAGTTACTTCATCACTAAGAAACTAAGTTAAAAGACTATTAATTAATGACACATATTCCATATACATTAGAAATAATTCAAATTATATAATAAGTCTCGATAGTATATTTATTCACCATATTCATATGGTATTATGGTATAATAGATGTAAACAATTTCAGTATTTTCTTCTTCTCCATCATAAAATTTTAGTTTACTTCAGCACTAAGAAACTAAAATAAAAGACTATTAATTGATCCCACATATTTTATATACATTTGAAATAATTCAAATTATATAATGAGTCTCAATAGTATATTTTTTCACCATATTCATATTGTATTATGGTATAATAGATGTAAACAATTTCAATATTTTTCTTCTTCTCCATCACCAAATTTTAGGTTACTTCATCACTAAGAAACTATGTTAAAAGACTATTACTTAATGACACATATTCCATATACATTTGAAAAAATTCAAATTATCTAATGAGTCTCAATAGTATATTTATTCACCATATTCATATTGTATTATGGTACAATAGATGTAAATTGTTTCAGTATTTCTAATTCTCCATCACCAAATTTTAGGTTTCTTCATCACTAAGAAACTAAGTTAAAAGACTATTACTTAATGACACATATTCCATATACATTTAAAATAAGTCAAATTATCTAATGATTCTCGATAGTATATTTATCCACCATATTTATATTTTATTATTGTATAATAGATGTAAACAATTTCAATATTTTTCTTCTTCTCCATCACCAAATTTTAGGTTACTTCATCACTAAGAAACTATGTTAAAAGACTATTACTTAATGACACATATTCCATATACATTTGAAATAATTCAAATTATCTAATGAGTCTCGATAGTATATTTATTCACCATATTCATATTGTATTATGGTATAATAGATGTAAACAGTTTCAATATTTTCTAATTCTCCATCACCAAATCTTAGGTTACTTCATCACTAAGAAACTAAGTTAAAAGACTATTACTTAATGACACATATTCCATATTCATTTGAAATAATTCAAATTATCTAATGAGTCTCGATAGTATATTTATTCACCATATTCATATTGTATTATGGTATAATAAATGTAAACAATTTCAGTATTTTCTTCTTCTCCATCACCAAATTTTAGGTTACTTCATCACTAAGAAACCAAGTTAAAAGACTATTACTTAATGACACATATTCCATATACATTTGAAAAAATTCAAATTATCTAATGAGTCTCAATAGTATATTTATTCACCATATTCATATTGTATTATGGTACAATAGATGTAAATTGTTTCAGTATTTCTAATTCTCCATCACCAAATTTTAGGTTTCTTCATCACTAAGAAACTAAGTTAAAAGACTATTACTTAATGACACATATTCCATATACATTTAAAATAAGTCAAATTATCTAATGATTCTCGATAGTATATTTATCCACCATATTTATATTTTATTATTGTATAATAGATGTAAACAATTTCAATATTTTTCTTCTTCTCCATCACCAAATTTTAGGTTACTTCATCACTAAGAAACTATGTTAAAAGACTATTACTTAATGACACATATTCCATATACATTTGAAATAATTCAAATTATCTAATGAGTCTCGATAGTATATTTATTCACCATATTCATATTGTATTATGGTATAATAGATGTAAACAGTTTCAATATTTTCTAATTCTCCATCACCAAATCTTAGGTTACTTCATCACTAAGAAACTAAGTTAAAAGACTATTACTTAATGACACATATTCCATATTCATTTGAAATAATTCAAATTATCTAATGAGTCTCGATAGTATATTTATTCACCATATTCATATTGTATTATGGTATAATAAATGTAAACAATTTCAGTATTTTCTTCTTCTCCATCACCAAATTTTAGGTTACTTCATCACTAAGAAACCAAGTTAAAAGACTATTACTTAATGACACATATTCCATATACATTTGAAATAATTCAAATTATCTAATGAGTCTCGATAGTATATTTATCCACCATATTCATATTGTATTATGGTATAATAGATGTAAACAGTTTAATTATTTTCTAATTCTCCATCACCAAATCTTAGATTACTTCATCACTAAGAAACTAAGTTAAAACACTATTAATTGATGACACATATTCCATACACATTTGAAATAATTCAAATTATATAATGAGTCTCGATAGTATATTTTTCCATAATATTCATATTGTATTATGGTATAATAGATGTAAACAATTTCAATATTTTTCTTCTACTCCATCACCAAATTTTAGGAAACTTCATCACTAAGAAACCAAGTTAAAAGACTATTACTTAATGACACATATTCCATATACATTTGAAATAATTCAAATTATCTAATTAGTATCGATAGTATATTTATCCACCATATTCATATTGTATTATGGTATAATAGATGTAATCAATTTCAGTATTTTCCTCCTTCTACATCAACAAATTTTAGGTTACTTCTTCACCAAGAAACTAAGTTAAAAGACTATTAATTAATGACACATATTCCATATACATTTGAAATAATTCAAATTATCTAATGAGTCTCGATAGTATATTTATCCACCATATTCATATTGTATTATGGTATAATAGATGTAAACAGTTTAAGTATTTTCTAATTCTCCATCACCAAATCTTAGATTACTTCATCACTAAGAAACTAAGTTAAAACACTATTAATTGATGACACATATTCCATACACATTTGAAATAATTCAAATTATATAATGAGTCTCGATAGTATATTTTTCCATAATATTCATATTGTATTATGGTATAATAGATGTAAACAATTTCAATATTTTTCTTCTACTCCATCACCAAATTTTAGGAAACTTCATCACTAAGAAACTAAGTTAAAACACTATTACTTAATGACACATATTCCATATACATTTGAAATAATTCAAATTATCTAATTAGTATCGATAGTATATTTATCCTCTATATTCATATTGTATTATGGTATAATAGATGTAATCAATTTCAGTATTTTCCTCCTTCTACATCAACAAATTTTAGGTTACTTCTTCACCAAGAAACTAAGTTAAAAGACTATTAATCAATGACACATATTCCATATACATTAGAAATAATTCAAAGTATATAACGAGTCTCGATAGTATATTTTTCCACCATATTCCTATTGTATTATGGTATAATAGATGTAAACAGTTTCAGTATTTTCTTCTTCTCCATCACCAAATTTTAGGTTACTTCTTTACTAGGAAACTAAGTTAAAAGACTATTAATTGATGACACATATTTTATATACATTGAAAATAATTCAAATTATATAATGAGTCTCGATAGTATATTTATTCACCATATTCATATTGTATTATGGTATAATAGATGTAAACAATTTCAATATTTTTCTTCCTTACCATCACCAAATTTTAGGTTACTTCATCACTAAGAAACTAAGTTAAAAGAATATTACTTAATGACACATATTCCATATACATTTGAAATGATTCAAATTATCTAATGAGTCTCGATAATATATTTATCCACCATATTCATAATTTATTATGGTATAATAGATGTAAACAATTTCAGTATTTTCCTTCTTCTCCATCACCAAATTTTAGGGTACTTCTTGACCAAGAAACTAAGTTAAAAGACTATTACTTAATGACACATATTCCATATAAATTTGAAATAATTCAAATTAACTAATGAGTCTCGATAGTATATTTATCCACTATATTCATATTGTAATATGGTATAATAGATGTAAACAATTTCAATATTTTTCTTCTTTTCCATCACCAAATTTTAGGTTACTTCATCACTATGAAACTAAGTTAAAATACTATTACTTAATGACACATATTCCATATACATTTGAAATAATTCAAATTATCTAATGAGTCTCGATAGTATATTTATTCACCATATTCATATTGTATTATGGTATAATAGATGTAAATAGTTTCAGTATTTTCTAATTCTCCATCACCAAATCTTAGGTTACTTCATCACTAAGAAACTAAGTTAAAACATCATTACTTAATGGCACATATTCCATATACATTTGAAATAATTCAAATCATCTAATGAGTATCGATAGTATATTTATCCACCATATTCATATTGTATTATGGTATAATTAATGTAAACAATTTCAGTATTTTCCTTCTTCTCCATCACCAAATTTTAGGTTACTTCTTCACCAAGAAACTAAGTTAAAAGACTATTAATTAATGACACATATTCCATATACATTAGAAATAATTCAAATTATATAATGAGTCTCGATAGTATATTTATTCACCATATTCATATTTTATTATGGTATAATAGATGTAAATAATTTCAATATTTTTCTTCTTCTCCATCACCAAAGTTTAGGTTACTTCATCACTAAGAAACTATGTTAAAAGACTATTACTTAATGACACATATTCCATATACATTTGAAATAATTCAAATTATCTAATGAGTCTCGATAGTATATTTATTCACCATATTCATATTGTATTATGGTATAATAGATGTAAACAATTTCAGTGTTTTCTAATTCTCCATCACCAAATCTTAGATTACTTCATCACTAAGAAACTAAGTTAAAACACTATTACTTAATGACAGATATTCCATATACATTTGAAATAATTCAAATTATCTAATTAGTATCGATAGTATATTTATCCACCATATTCATATTGTATTATGGTATAATAGATGTAATCAATTTCAGTATTTTCCTCCTTCTACATCAATAAATTTTAGGTTACTTCTTCACCAAGAAACTAAGTTAAAAGACTATTAATTAATGACACATATTCCATATACATTTGAAATAATTCAAATTATCTAATAAGTATCGATAGTATATTTATCCACGATATTCATATTGTATTATGGTATAATTGATATAAACAATCTCAGTATTTTCCTTCTTCTCCATCACCAAATTTTAGGTTACTTCTTCACCAAGAAACTAAGTTAAAAGACAATTAATAAATAGAACATATTCCATATACATTTGAAATAATTCAAATTATCTAATGAGTCTCGATAGTATATTTATCCACCATATTCATATTGTATTATGGTATAATAGATGTAAACAATTTCAATATTTTTCTTCTTCTCCATCACCAAATTTTAAGTTACTTCATCACTAAGAAACTAAGTTAAAAGACTATTAATTAATGACACATATTCCATATACATTAGAAATAATTCAAATTATATAATAAGTCTCGATAGTATATTTATTCACCATATTCATATGGTATTATGGTATAATAGATGTAAACAATTTCAGTATTTTCTTCTTCTCCATCATAAAATTTTAGTTTACTTCAGCACTAAGAAACTAAAATAAAAGACTATTAATTGATGACACATATTTTATATACATTTGAAATAATTCAAATTATATAATGAGTCTCAATAGTATATTTTTCCACCATATTCATATTGTATTATGGTATAATAGATGTAAACAATTTCAATATTTTTCTTCTTCTCCATCACCAAATTTTAGGTTACTTTATCACTAAGAAACTATGTTAAAAGACTATTACTTATTGACACATATTCCATATACATTTGAAAAAATTCAAATTATCTAATGAGTATCAATAGTATATTTATTCACCATATTCATATTGTATTATGGTACAATAGATGTAAACAGTTTCAATATTTTCTAATTCTCCATCACCAAATCTTAGGTTACTTCATCACTAAGAAACTAAGTTAAAAGACTATTACTTAATGACACATATTCCATATTCATTTGAAATAATTCAAATTATCTAATGAGTCTCGATAGTATATTTATTCACCATATTCATATTGTATTATGGTATAATAAATGTAAACAATTTCAGTATTTTCTTCTTCTCCATCACCAAATTTTAGGTTACTTCATCACTAAGAAACCAAGTTAAAAGACTATTACTTAATGACACATATTCCATATACATTTGAAATAATTCAAATTATGTAATGAGTCTCGATAGTATATTTATCCACCATATTCATATTGTATTATGGTATGATAGATGTAAACAGTTTAAGTATTTTCTAATTCTCCATCACCAAATCTTAGATTACTTCATCACTAAGAAACTAAGTTAAAACACTATTAATTGATGACACATATTCCATACACATTTGAAATAATTCAAATTATATAATTAGTCTCGATAGTATATTTTTCCAAAATATTCATATTGTATTATGGTATAATAGATGTAAACAATTTCAATATTTTTCTTCTACTCCATCACCAAATTTTAGGAAACTTCATCACTAAGAAACCAAGTTAAAAGACTATTACTTAATGACACATATTCCATATACATTTGAAATAATTCAAATTATCTAATTAGTATCGATAGTATATTTATCCACCATATTCATATTGTATTATGGTATAATAGATGTAATCAATTTCAGTATTTTCCTCCTTCTACATCAACAAATTTTAGGTTACTTCTTCACCAAGAAACTAAGTTAAAAGACTATTAATTAATGACACATATTCCATATACATTATAAATAATATAAATTATATAATGAGTCTCGATAGTATATTTTTCCACCATATTCATATTGTATTATGGTATAATAGATGTAAACAGTTTCAGTATTTTCTTCTTCTCCATCACTAAATTTTAGGTTACTTCTTTACTAAGAAACTAAGTTAAAAGACTATTAATTGATGACACATATTTTATATACATTGAAAATAATTCAAATTATATAATGAGTCTCGATAGTATATTTATTCACCATATTCATATTGTATTATGGTATAATAGATGTAAACAATTTCAATATTTTTCTTCTTCTCCATCACCAAATTTTAGGTTACTTCATCACTAAGAAACTAAGTTAAAAGACTATTACTTAATGACACATATTCCATATACATTTGAAATAATTCAAATTATCTAATGAGTATCGATATTATATTTATCCACCATATTCATATTGTATTATGGTATAATTAATGTAAACAATTTCAGTATTTTCCTTCTTCTCCATCACCAAATTTTAGGTTACTTCTTCACCAAGAAACTAAGTTAAAAGACTATTAATTAATGACACATATTCCATATACATTAGAAATAATTCAAATTATGTAATGAGTCTCGATAGTTTATTTATTCTCCATATTCATATTGTATTATGGTATAATAGATGTAAACAATTTCAATATTTTTCTTCTTCTCCATCACCAAATTTTAGGTTACTTCATCATTAAGAAACTATGTTAAAAGACTATTACTTAATGACACATATTCCATATACATTTGAAAAAATTCAAATTATCTAATGAGTCTCAATAGTATATTTATTCACCATATTCATATAGTATTATGGTATAATAAATGTAAACAGTTTCAGTATTTTCTAATTCTCCATCACCAAATTTTAGGTTACTTCATCACTAAGAAACTAAGTTAAAAGACTATTACCTAATGACACATATTCCATATACATTTGAAATAATTCAAATTATATAATGAGTCTCGATAGTATATTTATCCACCATATTTATATTTTATTACTGTATAATAGATGTAAACAATTTCAATATTTTCTAATTCTCCATCACCAAATTTTAGGTTACTTCATCACTAAGAAACTAAGTTAAAACACTATTAATTAATGACACATATTCCATATACATTTGAAATAATTCAAATTTTCTAATGACTCTCGATAGTATATTTATCCACCATATTTATATTTTATTATGGTATAATAGATGTAAACAATTTCAATATTTTTCTTCTTCTCCATCACCATATTTTAGGTTACTTCATCACTCAGAAACTAAGTTAAAAGACTATTACTTAATGACACATATTCCATATACATTGAAAATAATTCAAATTATATAATGAGTCTCGATAGTATATTTATCCACCATATTCATATTGTATTATGGTATAATAGATGTAAACAATTTCAATATTTTTCTTCTTCTCCATCACCAAATTTTAGGATACTTCATCACTAAGAAACCAAGTTAAAAGACTATTACTTAATGACACATATTCCATATACATTTGAAAAAATTCAAATTATCTAATGAGTCTCGATAGTATATTTATCCACCATATTCATATTGTAATATGGTATAATAGATGTAAACAGTTTCAGTATTTTCTAATTCTCCATCACCAAATTTTAGGTTACTTCATCACTAAGAAACTAAGTTAAAACACTATTAATTAATGACACATATTCCATATACATTTGAAATAATTCAAATTATCTAATGACTCTCGATAGTATATTTATCCACCATATTTATATTTTATTATGGTATAATAGATGTAAAAAATTTCAATATTTTTCTTCTTCTCCATCACCAAATTTTATGTTACTTCATCACTAAGAAACTAAGTTAAAAGACTATTACTTAATGACACATATTCCATATACATTTGAAATAATTCAAATTATCTAATGAGTCTCGATAGTATATTTATTCACCATATTCATATTGTATTATGGTATAATAGATGTAAACAATTTCAGTATTTTCTTCTTCTCCATCACCAAATTTTAAGTTACTTCATCACTAAGAAAATAAGTTAAAAGACTATTAATTGATGACACATATTCCATACACATTTGAAATAATTCAAATTATCTAATGAGTCTCGATAGTATATTTATCCACCATATTCATATTGTATTATGGTATAATATATGTAAACAATTTCAATATTTTTCTTCTTCTCCATCACAAAATTTTAGGTTACTTCATCACTAAGAAACTAAGTTAAAACACTATTAATTAATGACACATATTCCATATACATTTGAAATAATTCAAATTTTCTAATGACTCTCGATAGTATATTTATCCACCATATTTATATTTTATTATGGTATAATAGATGTAAACAATTTCAATATTTTTCTTCTTTTCCATCACCAAATTTTAGGTTAATTCATCACTCAGAAACTAAGTTAAAAGACTATTACTTAATGACACATATTCCATATACATTTGAAATAATTCAAATTATCTAATGAGTCTCGATAGTATATTTATTCACCATATTCATATTGTATTATGGTATAATAGATGTAAACAATTTCAGGTTTTTTTTCTTCTCCATCACCAAATTTTAAGTTACTTCATCACTAAGAAACTAAGTTAAAAGACTATTAATTGATGACACATATTTCATACACATTTGAAATAATTCAAATTATCTAATGAGTCTCGATAGTATATTTATCTACCATATTCATATTGTATTATGGTATAATAGATGTAAAAAAATTCAATATTTTTCTTCTTCTCCATCACCAAATTTTAGGATACTTAATCACTAAGAAACCAAGTTAAAAGACTATTACTTAATGGCACATATTCCATATACATTTGAAATAATTCAAATTATCTAATGACTCTCGATAGTATATTTATCCACCATATTTATATTTTATTATGGTATAATAGATGTAAACAATTTCAATATTTTTCTTCTTCTCCATCACCAAATTTTAGGTTACTTCATCACTAAGAAACTAAGTTAAAAGACTATTACTTAATGACACATATTCCATATACATTTTAAATAATTCAAATTATCTAATGAATCTCGATAGTATATTTATTCATCATATTCATATTGTATTATGGTATAATAGATGTAAACAATTTCAGTATTTTCTTCTTCTCCATCACCAAATTTTAAGTTACTTCATCACTAAGAAACTAAGTTAAAAGACTATTAATTGATGACACATATTCCATACACATTTGAAATAATTCAAATTATCTAATGAGTCTCGATAGTATATTTATCCACCATATTCATATTGTATTATGGTATAATAGATGTAAAAAATTTCAATATTTTTCTTCTTCAACATAACCAAATTTTAAGATACTTCATCACTAAGAAACCAAGTTAAAAGACTATTACTTAATGACACATATTCCATATACATTTGAAATAATTCAAATTATCTAATGACTCTCGATAGTATATTTATCCACCATATTTATATTTTATTATGGTATAATAGATGTAAACAGTTTCAATATTTTTCTTCTTCTCCATCACCAAATTTTAGGTTACTTCATCACTAAGAAACTAAGTTAAAAGACTATTACTTAATGACATATATTCCATATACATTTGAAATAATTCAAATTATCTAATGAGTCTCGATAGTATATTTATTCACCATATTCATATTGTATTATGGTATAATAGATGTAAACAATTTCAGTATTTTCTACTTCTCCATCACCAAATTTTAAGTTACTTCATCTCTAAGAAAATAAGTTAAAAGACTATTAATTGATGACACATATTCCATACACATCTGAAATAATTCAAATTATCTAATGAGTCTCGATAGTATATTTATCCACCATACTCATATTGTATTATGGTATAATAGATGTAAACAATTTCAATATTTTTCTTCTTCTCCATCACCAAATTTTAGGATACTTCATCCCCAAGAAACCAAGTTAAAAGACTATTACTTAATGACACATATTCCATATACATTTGAAATAATTCAAATTATCTAATGAGTCTCGATAGTATATTTATCCCCCATATTCATATTGTATTATGGTATAATAGATGTAAATAATTTCAATATTTTCTAATTCTCCATCACCAAATTTTAGGTTACTTCATCACTAAGAAACTAAGTTAAAACACTATTAATTAATGACACATATTCCATATACATTTGAAATAATTCAAATTTTCTAATGACTCTCGAAAGTATATTTATCCACCATATTTATATTTTATTATGGTATAATAGATGTAAACAATTTCAATATTTTTCTTCTTCTCCATCACCAAATTTTAGGTTACTTCATCACTCAGAAACTAAGTTAAAAGACTATTACTTAATGACACATATTCCATATACATTGAAAATAATTCAAATTATATAATGAGTCTCGATAGTATATTTCTCCACCATATTCATATTGTATTATTGTATAATAGATGTAAACAATTTCAATATTTTTCTTCTTCTCCATCACCAAATTTTAGGTTACTTCTTTACTAAGAAACTAAGTTAAAAGACTATTACTTAATGACACATATTCCATATACATTTGAAATAATTCAAATTATCTAATGAGTCTTGATAGTATATTTATTCACCATATTCATATTGTATTATGATATAATAGATGTAAACAGTTTCAGTATTTTCTAATTCTCCATCACCAAATCTTAGGTTACTTCATCACTAAGAAACTAAGTTAAAACACTATTACTTAATGACACATATTCCATATACATTTGAAATAATTCAAATTATCTAATGAGTATCGATAGTATATTTATCCACCATATTCATATTGTATTATGGTATAATTGATGTAAACAATTTCAGTATTTTCCTTCTTCTCCATCACCAAATTTTAGGTTACTTCATCACTAAGAAACTAAGTTAAAAGACTATTACGTAATGACACATATTCCATATACATTTGAAATAATTCAAATTATCTAATGAGTCTCGATAGTATATTTATTCACCATATTCATATTGTATTATGGTATAATAGATGTAAATAATTTCAGTATTTTCTTCTTCTCCATCACCAAATTTTAAGTTAATTCATCAATAAGAAACTAAGTTAAAAGAATACTAATTGATGACACATATTCCATACACATTTGAAATAATTCAAATTATCTAATTAGTCTCGATAGTATATTTATCCACCATATTCATATTGTATTATGGTATAATAGATGTAAAAAATTTCAATATTTTTCTTCTTCTCCATAACCAAATTTTAAGATACTTCATCACTAAGAAACCAAGTTAAAAGACTATTAATTGATAACACATATTCCATACACATTTGAAAAAATTCAAATTATCTAATGAGTCTCGATAGTATATTTATCCACCATATTCATATTGTATTATGGTATAATAGATGTAAACAATTTCAATATTTTTCTTCTTCTCCATCACCAAATTTTAGGATACTTCATCCCCAAGAAACCAAGTTAAAAGACTATTACTTAATGACACATATTCCATATACATTTGAAATAATTCAAATTATCTAATGAGTCTCGATAGTATATTTATCCACCATATTCATATTGTATTATGGTATAATAGATGTAAACAGTTTCACTATTTTCTAATTCTCCATCACCAAATTTTAGGTTACTTCATCACTAAGAAACTAAGTTAAAACACTATTAATTAATGACACATATTCCATATACATTTGAAATAATTCAAATTTTCTAATGACTCTCGATAGTATATTTATCCACCATATTTATATTTTATTATGGTATAATAGATGTAAACAATTTCAATATTTTTCTTCTTCTCCATCACCAAATTTTAGGTTACTTCATCACTCAGAAACTAAGTTAAAAGACTATTACTTAATGACACATATTCCATATACATTTGAAATAATTCAAATTATCTAATGAGTCTCGATAGTATATTTATTCACCATATTCATATTGTATTATTGTATAATAGATGTAAACAATTTCAGTATTTTCTTCTTCTCCATCACCAAATTTTAAGTTACTTTATCACTAAGAAACTAAGTTAAAAGACTATATATTGATGACACATATTCCATACACATTTGAAATAATTCAAATTATCTAATGAGTCTCGATATTATATTTATCCACCATATTCATATTGTATTATTGTATAATAGATGTAAACAATTTCAATATTTTTCTTCTATTCCATCACCAAATTTTAGGATACTTCATCACTAAGAAACCAAGTTAAAAGACTATTATTTAATGACACATATTCCATATACATTTGAAATAATTTAAATTATGTAATGAGTCTCGATAGTATATTTATTCACCATATTCATATTGTATTATGGTATAATAGATGTAAACAGTTTCAATATTTTTCTTCTTTTCCATCACAAAATTTTAAGTTACTTCATCACTAAGAAACTAAGTTAAAAGACTATTAATTGATGACACATATTCCATAAACATTTGAAATAATTCAAATTATCTAAAGAGTCTCGATAGTATATTTATCCACCATATTCATATTGTATTATGGTATAATAGATGTAAACAATTTCAATATTTTTCTTCTTCTCCATCACCAAATTTTAGGATACTTCATCACTAAGAAACCAAGTTAAAATACTAGTACTTAATGACACATATTCCATATACATTTGAAATAATTCAAATTATCTAATGAGTCTCGATAGTATATTTATCCACCATATTCATATTGTATTATGGTATAATAGATGTAAACAGTTTCAATATTTTTCTTCTTTTCCATCACCAAATTTTAGGATACTTCATCACTAAGAAACCAAGTTAAAAGACTATTAATTAATGACACATATTCCATATACATTTGAAATAATTCAAATTATCTAATGAGTCTCGATAGTATATTTATCCATCATATTCATATTGTATTATGGTATAATAGATGTAAACAATTTCAATATATTTCTTCTTCTCCATCACCAAATTTTAGGTTACTTCTTTACTAAGAAACTAAGTTAAAAGACTATTACTTAATGACACATATTCCATATACATTTGAAATAATTCAAATTATCTAATGAGTCTCGATAGTATATTTATTCACCATATTCATATTGTATTATGGTATAATAGATGTAAACAGTTTCAGTATTTTCTAATTCTCCATCACCAAATCTTAGGTTACTTCATCACTAAGAAACTAAGTTAAAACACTATTACTTAATGACACATATTCCATATACATTTGAAATAATTCAAATTATCTAATGAGTATCGATAGTATATTTATCCACCATATTTATATTGTATTATGGTAGAATTGATGTAAACAATTTCAGTATTTTCCTTCTTCTCCATCACCAAATTTTAGGTTAATTCATCACTAAGAAACTAAGTTAAAATACTATTACTTAATGACACATATTCCATATACATTTGAAATAATTCAAATTATCTAATGAGTCTCGATAGTATATTTATTCACCATATTCATATTGTATTATGGTATAATAGATGTAAACAATTTCAGTATTTTCTTCTTCTCCATCACCAAATTTTAAGTTAATTCATCACTAAGAAACTAAGTTAAAAGACTATTAATTGATGACACATATTTTATATACATTGAAAATAATTCAAATTATATAATGAGTCTCGATAGTATATTTATTCACCATATTCATATTAAATTATGGTATAATAGATGTAAACAATTTCAATATTTTTCTTCTTCTCCATCACCAAATTTTAGGTTACTTCATTACTAAGAGACTAAGTTAAAAGACTATTACTTAATGACACATATTCCATATACATTTGAAATAATTCAAATTATCTAATTAGTATCGATAGTATATTTATTCTCGATATTCATATTGTGTTATGGTATAATAGATGTAAACAATTTAATTATTTTTATTCTTCTCCATCACAAAATTTTAGGTTACTTCATCATTAAGAAACTATATTAAAAGACTATTACTAAATGACACATATTCCATATACATTTGAAAAAATTCAAATTATCTAATGAGTCTCAATAGTATATTTATTTACCATATTCGTATAGTATTATGGTATAATAAATGTAAACAGTTTCAGTATTTTCTAATTCTCCATCACCAAATTTTAGGTTACTTCATCACTAAGAAACTAAGTTAAAAGACTATTAATTGATGACACATATTCCATACACATTTGAAATAATTCAAATTATCTAATGAGTCTCGATAGTATATTTATCCACCATATTCATATTGTATTATGGTATAATAGATGTGAACAATTTCAGTATTTTCCTTCTTCTCCATCAACAAATTTTAGGTTACTCCTTCACCAAGAAACTAAGTTAAAAGACTATTACTTAATGACACATATTCCATATACATTTGAAATAATTTAAATTAACTAATGAGTCTCGATAGTATATTTATCCACCATATTCATATTGAATTATGGTATAATAGATGTAAACAATTTCAATATTTTTCTTCTTCTCCATAACCAAATTTTAGGTTACTTCATCACTAAGAAACTAAGTTAAAAGACTATTACTTAATGACACATATTCCATATACATTTGAAATAATTCAAATTATCTAATGAGTCTCGATAGTTTATTTTTTCACCATATTCATATTGTATTGTGGTATAATAGATGTAAACAATTTCAGTATTTTCCTCCTTCTACATCAACAAATTTTAGGTTACTTCTTCACCAAGAAACTAAGTTAAAAGACTATTAATTAATGACACATATTCCATATACATTAGAAATAATATAAATTATATAATGAGTCTCGATAGTATATTTTTCCACCATATTCATATTGTATTATGGTATAATAGATGTAAACAGTTTCAGTATTTTCTTCTTCTCCATCAACAAATTTTAGGTTACTTCTTTACTAAGAAACTAAGTTAAAAGACTATTAATTGATGACACATATTTTATATACATTGAAAATAATTTAAATTATATAATGAGTCTCGATAGTATATTTATTCACCATATTTATATTTTATTATGGTATAATAGATGTAAACAATTTCAATATTTTTCTTCTTCTCCATCACCAAATTTTAGGTTACTTCATCACTAAGAAACTAAGTTAAAAGACTATTACTTAATGACACATATTCCATATACATTTGAAATAATTCAAATTATCTAATGAGTCTCGATAGTTTATTTATTCACCATATTCATATTGTATTGTGGTATAATAGATGTAAACAATTTCAGTATTTTCTTCTTCTCCATCACCAAATTTTAAGTTACTTCATCACTAAGAAACTAAGTTAAAAGACTATTAATTAATGACACATATTCCATATACATTTAAAATAATTCAAATTATCTAATGAGTCTCGATAGTATATTTATCCATCATATTCATATTGTGTTATGGTATAATAGATGTAAACAGTTTCAGTATTTTCTAATTCTCCATCACCAAATCTTAGATTACTTCATCACTAAGAAACTAAGTTAAAACACTATTAATTAATGACACATATTCCATATACATTAGAAATAATTCAAATTATCTAATGAGTCTCGATAGTATATTTATCCACCATATTCATATTTTATTATGGTATAATAGATGTAAACAATTTCAGTATTTTCCATCTTCTCCATCACCAAATTTTAGGTTACTTCTTCACCAAGAAGCTAAGTTAAAAGACTATTACTTAATGACACATATTCCATATACATTTGAAATAATTCAAATTATCTAATGAGTCTCGATAGTATATTTATCCACCATATTCATATTGTATTATGGTATAATAGATGTAAACAATTTCAACATTTTTCTTCTTCTCCATCACCAAATTTTAGGATACTTCATCACTAAGAAACCAAGTTAAAATACTATTACTTAATGACACATATTCCATATACATTTAAAATAATTCAAATTATCTAATGAGTCTCGAGAGTATATTTCTCCACCAAATTCATATTGTATTATGGTATAATAGATGTAAACAATTTCAGTATTTTCTAATTCTCCATCACCAAATCTTAGATTACTTCATCACTAAGAAACTAAGTTAAAACACTATTACTTAATGACACATATTCCATATACATTTGAAATACTTCAAATTATCTAATTAGTATCGATAGTATATTTATTCACCATATTCATATTGTATTATGGTATAATAGATGTAAAAAATTTCAATATTTTTCTTCTTCTCCATCACCAAATTTTAGGTTACTTCATCACTCAGAAACTAAGTTAAAAGACTATTACTTAATGACACATATTCCATATACATTTGAAATAATTCAAATTATCTAATGAGTCTCGATAGTATATTTATCCACCATATTCATATTGTATTATGGTATAATAGATGTAAACAATTTCAATATTTTTCTTCTTCTCCATCACCAAATTTTAGGATACTTCATCCCCAAGAAACCAAGTTAAAAGACTATTACTTAATGACACATATTCCATATACATTTGAAATAATTCAAATTATCTAATGAGTCTCGATAGTATATTTATCCACCATATTCATATTGTATTATGGTATAATAGATGTAAACAGTTTCACTATTTTCTAATTCTCCATCACCAAATTTTAGGTTACTTCATCACTAAGAAACTAAGTTAAAACACTATTAATTAATGACACATATTCCATATACATTTGAAATAATTCAAATTTTCTAATGACTCTCGATAGTATATTTATCCACCATATTTATATTTTATTATGGTATAATAGATGTAAACAATTTCAATATTTTTCTTCTTCTCCATCACCAAATTTTAGGTTACTTCATCACTCAGAAACTAAGTTAAAAGACTATTACTTAATGACACATATTCCATATACATTTGAAATAATTCAAATTATCTAATGAGTCTCGATAGTATATTTATTCACCATATTCATATTGTATTATGGTATAATAGATGTAAACAATTTCAATATTTTCTTCTTCTCCATCACCAAATTTTAAGTTACTTTATCACTAAGAAACTAAGTTAAAAGACTATATATTGATGAAACATATTCCATACACATTTGAAATAATTCAAATTATCTAATGAGTCTCGATATTATATTTATCCACCATATTCATATTGTATTATTGTATAATAGATGTAAACAATTTCAATATTTTTCTTCTATTCCATCACCAAATTTTAGGATACTTCATCACTAAGAAACCAAGTTAAAAGACTATTATTTAATGACACATACTCCATATACATTTGAAATAATTTAAATTATCTAATGAGTCTCGATAGTATATTTATTCACCATATTCATATTGTATTATGGTATAATAGATGTAAACAATTTCAATATTTTCTTCTTCTCTATCACCAAATTTTAAGTTACTTCATCACTAAGAAACTAAGTTAAAAGACTATTAATTGAAGACACATATTCCATAAACATTTGAAATAATTCAAATTATCTAAAGAGTCTCGATAGTATATTTATCCACCATATTCATATTGTATTATGGTATAATAGATGTAACCAATTTCAATATTTTTCTTCTTCTCCATCACCAAATTTTAGGATACTTCATCACTAAGAAACCAAGTTAAAATACTATTACTTAATGACACATATCCCATATACATTTGAAATAATTCAAATTATCTAATGAGTCTCGATAGTATATTTATCCACCATATTCATATTGTATTATGGTATAATAGATGTAAACAGTTTCAGTATTTTCTAATTCTCCATCACCATATTTTAAGTTAATTCATCACTAAGAAACTAAGTTAAAACACTATTACTTAATGACACATATTCCATATACATTTGAAATAATTCAAATTATCTAATTAGTATCAATAGTATATTTATCCACCATATGCATATTATATTATGGTATAATAGATGTAATCAATTTCAGTATTTTCCTCCTTCTACATCAACAAATTTTAGGTTACTTCTTCACCAAGAAACTAAGTTAAAAGACTATTAATTAATGACACATATTCCATATACGTTAGAAATAATATAAATTATATAATGAGTCTCGATAGTATATTTTTCCACCATATTCATATTGTATTATGGTATAATAGATGTAAACAGTTTCAGTATTTTCTTCTTCTCCATCACCAAATTTTAGGTTACTTCATCACTAAGAAACTAAGTTAAAAGACTATTACTTAATTACACATATTCCATATACATTTGAAATAATTCAAATTATCTAATGAGTCTCGATAGTATATTTATCCACCATATTCATATTGTAATATGGTATAATAGATGTAAATAATTTCAGTATTTTCCTTCTTCTCCATCACAAAATTTTAGGTTACTTCTTCACCAAGAAACTAAGTTAAAAGACTACTACTTAATGACACATATTCCATATACATTTGAAATAATTCAAAATAACTAACGAGTCTCGATAGTATATTTATCCACCATATTCATATTGTATTATGGTATAATAGATGTAAACAATTTCAATATTTTTCTTCTTCTCCATCACCAAATTTTAGGTTACTTCATCACTAAGAAACTAAGTTAAAAGACTATTACTTAATGACACATATTCCATATACATTTGAAATAATTCAAATTATCTAATGAGTCTTGATAGTATATTTATTCACCATATTCATATTGTATTATGGTATAATAGATGTAAACAGTTTCAGTATTTTCTAATTCTCCATCACCAAATCTTAGGTTACTTCATCACTATGAAACTAAGTTAAAACACTATTACTTAATGACACATATTCCATATACATTTGAAATAATTCAAATTATCTAATGAGTATCGAGAGTATATTTATCCACCATATTCATATTGTATTATGGTATAATTGATGTAAACAATTTCAGTATTTTCCTTCTTCTCCATCACCAAATTTTAGGTTACTTCTTCACCAAGAAACTAAGTTAAAATACTATTAATTAATGACACATATTCCATATACATTAGAAATAATTCAAATTATATAATGAGTCTCGATAGTATATTTTTCCACCATATTCATATTGTATTATAGTATAATAGATGTAAACAGTTTCAGTATTTTTTTCTTCTCCATCACCAAATTTTAGATTACTTCTTTACTTAGAAACTAAGTTAAAAGACTATTAATTGATGACACATATTTTATATACATTGAAAATAATTCAAATTATCTAATGAGTCTCGATAGTATATTTATTCACCATATTCATATTGTATTATGGTATAATAGATGTAAACAATTTCAATATTTTCTTCTTCTCTATCACCAAATTTTAAGTTACTTCATCACTAAGAAACTAAGTTAAAAGACTATTAATTGATGACACATATTCCATAAACATTTGAAATAATTCAAATTATCTAATGAGTCTCGATAGTATATTTATCCACCATATTCATATTTTATTATGGTATAATAGATATAAACAATTTTAGTATTTTCCTTCTTCTCCATCACCAAATCTTAGGTTACTTCATCACTAAGAAACTAAGTTAAAAGACTATTACTTAATGACACATATTCCATATACATTTGAAATAATTCAAATTATCTAATGAGTCTCGATAGTATATTTATCCACCATATTCATATTGTATTATGGTATAATAGATGTAAGCAGTTTCAGTATTTTCTAATTCTCCATCACCAAATCTTAGATTACTTCATCACTAAGAAACTAAGTTAAAACACTATTACTTAATGACACATATTCCATATACATTTGAAATAATTAAAATTATCTAATTAGTATCGATAGTATATTTATCCACCATATTCATATTGTATTATGGTATAATAGATGTAATCAATTTCAGTATTTTCCTCCTTCTACATCAACAAATTTTAGGTTACTTCTTCACCAAGAAACTAAGTTAAAAGACTATTAATTAATGACACATATTCCATATACATTAGAAATAATTCAAATTATCTAATGAGTCTCGATAGTATATTTATCCACCATATTCATATTTTATTATGGTATAATAGATATAAACAATTTTAGTATTTTCTTATTCTCCATCACCAAATTTTAGGTTACTTCTTTACTAAGAAACTAAGTTAAAAGACTATTAATTGATGACACATATTTTATATACATTAAAAATAATTCAAATTATATAATGAGTCTCGATAGTATATTTATTCACCATATTCATATTGAATTATGGTATAATAGATGTAAATAATTTCAATATTTTTCTTCTTCTCCATCACCAAATTTTAGGTTACTTCATCACTAAGAAACTAAGTTAAAAGACTATTACTTAATGACACATATTCCATATACATTTGAAATAATTCAAATTATCTAATGAGTTTCCATAGTATATTTATCCACCATATTCATATTTATTATGGTATAATTGATGTAAACAATTTCAGTATTTTCCTTCTTCTCCATCACCAAATTTTAGGTAACTTCTTCACCAAGAAACTAAGTTAAAAGACTACTACTTAATGACACATATTCCATATACATTTGAAATAATTCAAATTAACTAACGAGTCTCGATAGTATATTTATCCACCATATTCATATTGTATTATGGTATAATAGATGTAAACAATTTCAATATTTTTCTTCTTCTCCATCACCAAATTTTAGGTTACTTCATCACTAAGAAACTAAGTTAAAAGACTATTACTTAATGACACATATTCCATATACATTTGAAATAATTCAAATTATCTAATGAGTCTCGATAGTATATTTATCCACCATATTCATATTTTATTATGGTATAATAGATGTAAACAATTTTAGTATTTTCCTTCTTCTCCATCACCAAATCTTAGGTTACTTCATCACTAAGAAACTAAGTTAAAAGACTATTACTTAATGACACATATTCCATATACATTTGAAATAATTCAAATTATCTAATGAGTCTCGATAGTATATTTATCCACCATATTCATATTGTATTATGGTATAATAGATGTAAGTAGTTTCAGTATTTTCTAATTCTCCATCACCAAATCTTAGATTACTTCATCACTAAGAAACTAAGTTAAAACACTATTACTTAATGACACATATTCCATATACATTTGAAATAATTAAAATTATCTAATTAGTATCGATAGTATATTTATCCACCATATTCATATTGTATTATGGTATAATAGATGTAATCAATTTCAGTATTTTCCTCCTTCTACATCAACAAATTTTAGGTTACTTCTTTACCAAGAAACTAAGTTAAAAGACTATTAATTAATGACACATATTCCATATACATTAGAAATAATATAAATTATATAATTAGTCTCGATAGTATATTTTTCCACTATATTCATATTATATTATGGTATAATAGATGTAAATAGTTTCAGTATTTTCTTATTCTCCATCACCAAATTTTAGGTTACTTCTTTACTAAGAAACTAAGTTAAAAGACTATTAATTGATGACACATATTTTATATACATTAAAAATAATTCAAATTATATAATGAGTCTCGATAGTATATTTATTCACCATATTCATATTGAATTATGGTATAATAGATGTAAACAATTTCAATATTTTTCTTCTTCTCCATCACCAAATTTTAGGTTACTTCATCACTAAGAAACTAAGTTAAAAGACTATTACTTAATGACACATATTCCATATACATTTGAAATAATTTAAATTATCTAATGAGTCTCGATAGTATATTTATCCACCATATTCATATTTTATTATGGTATAATAGATGTAAACAATTTCAGTATTTTCCTTCTTCTCCATCACCAAATCTTAGGTTACTTCATCACTAAGAAACTAAGTTAAAAGACTATTACTTAATGACACATATTCCATATACATTTGAAATAATTCAAATTATCTAATGAGTCTCGATAGTATATTTATCCACCATATTCATATTGTATTATGGTATAATAGATGTAAGCAGTTTCAGTATTTTCTAATTCTCCATCACCAAATCTTAGATTACTTCATCACTAAGAAACTAAGTTAAAACTCTATTACTTAATGACACATATTCCATATACATTTGAAATAATTAAAATTATCTAATTAGTATCGATAGTATATTTATCCACCATATTCATATTGTATTATGGTATAATAGATGTAATCAATTTCAGTATTTTCCTCCTTCTACATCAACAAATTTTAGGTTACTTCTTTACCAAGAAACTAAGTTAAAAGACTATTAATTAATGACACATATTCCATATACATTAGAAATAATATAAATTATATAATTAGTCTCGATAGTATATTTTTCCACCATATTCATATTATATTATGGTATAATAGATGTAAACAGTTTCAGTATTTTCTTATTCTCCATCACCAAATTTTAGGTTACTTCTTTACTAAGAAACTAAGTTAAAAGACTATTAATTGATGACACATATTTTATATACATTAAAAATAATTCAAATGATATAATGAGTCTCGATAGTATATTTATTCACCATATTCATATTGAATTATGGTATAATAGATGTAAACAATTTCAATATTTTTCTTCTTCTCCATCACCAAATTTTAGGTTACTTCATCACTAAGAAACTAAGTTAAAAGACTATTACTTAATGACACATATTCCATATACATTTGAAATAATTCAAATAATCTAATGAGTCTCGATAGTATATTTATCCACCATATTCATATTTTATTATGGTATAATAGATGTAAACAATTTCAGTATTTTCCTTCTTCTCCATCACCAAATTTTAGGTTACTTCTTCACCAAGAAACTAAGTTAAAAGACTACTACTTAATGACACATATTCCATATACATTTGAAATAATTCAAAATAACTAACGAGTCTCGATAGTATATTTATCCACCATATTCATATTGTATTATGGTATAATAGATGTAAACAATTTCAATATTTTTCTTCTTCTCCATCACCAAATTTTAGGTTACTTCATCTCTAAGAAACTAAGTTAAAAGACTATTACTTAATTACACATATTCCATATACATTTGAAATAATTCAAATTATCTAATGAGTCTCGATAGTATATTTATTCACCATATTCATATTGTATTATGGTATAATAGATGTAAACAGTTTCAGTATTTTCTAATTCTCCATCACCAAATCTTAGGTTACTTCATCACTATGAAACTAAGTTAAAACACTATTACTTAATGTCACATATTCCATATACATTTGAAATAATTCAAATTATCTAATGAGTATCGATAGTATATTTATCCACCATATTCATATTGTATTATGGTATAATAGATGTAATCAATTTCAGTATTTTCCTCCTTCTACATCAACAAATTTTAGGTTACTTCTTCACCAAGAAACTAAGTTAAAAGACTATTAATTAATGACACATATTCCATATACATTAGAAATAATTCAATTTATCTAATGAGTCTCGATAGTATATTTATCCACCATATTCATATTTTATTATGGTATAATAGATATAAACAATTTTAGTATTTTCTTATTCTCCATCACCAAATTTTAGGTTACTTCTTTACTAAGAAACTAAGTTAAAAGACTATTAATTTATGACACATATTTTATATAAATTAAAAATAATTCAAATTATATAATGAGTCTCGATAGTATATTTATTCACCATATTCATATTGAATTATGGTATAATAGATGTAAATAATTTCAATATTTTTCTTCTTCTCCATCACCAAATTTTAGGTTACTTCATCACTAAGAAACTAAGTTAAAAGACTATTAATTAATGACACATATTCCATATACATTTGAAATAATTCAAATTATCTAATGAGTTTCCATAGTATATTTATCCACCATATTCATATTTATTATGGTATAATTGATGTAAACAATTTCAGTATTTTCCTTCTTCTCCATCACCAAATTTTAGGTTACTTCTTCACCAAGAAACTAAGTTAAAAGACTATTACTTAATGACACATATTCCATATACATTTGAAATAATTCAAATTATCTAATGAGTCTCGATAGTATATTTATCCACCATATTCATATTGTATTATGGTATAATAGATGTAAGCAGTTTCAGTATTTTCTAATTCTCCATCACCAAATCTTAGATTACTTCATCACTAAGAAACTAAGTTAAAACTCTATTACTTAATGACACATATTCCATATACATTTGAAATAATTAAAATTATCTAATTAGTATCGATAGTATATTTATCCACCATATTCATATTGTATTATGGTATAATAGATGTAATCAATTTCAGTATTTTCCTCCTTCTACATCAACAAATTTTAGGTTACTTCTTTACCAAGAAACTAAGTTAAAAGACTATTACTTAATGACACATATTCCATATACATTTGAAATAATTCAAATTATCTAATGAGTCTCGATAGTATATTTATCCACCATATTCATATTTTATTATGGTATAATAGATGTAAACAATTTTAGTATTTTCCTTCTTCTCCATCACCAAATCTTAGGTTACTTCATCACTAAGAAACTAAGTTAAAAGACTATTACTTAATGACACATATTCCATATACATTTGAAATAATTCAAATTATCTAATGAGTCTCGATAGTATATTTATTCACCATATTCATATTGCATTATGGTATAATAGATGTAAACAGTTTCAGTATTTTCTAATTCTCCATCACCAAATCTTAGGTTACTTCATCACTATGAAACTAAGTTAAAACACTATTTCTTAATGTCACATATTCCATATACATTTGAAATAATTCAAATTATCTAATGAGTATCGAGAGTATATTTATCCACCATATTCATATTGTATTATGGTATAATTGATGTAAACAATTTCAGTATTTTCCTTCTTCTCCATCACCAAATTTTAGGTTACTTCTTCACCAAGAAACTAAGTTAAAATACTATTAATTAATGACACATATTCCATATACATTAGAAATAATTCAAATTATATAATGAGTCTCGATAGTATATTTATTCACCATATTCATATTGTATTATGGTATAATAGATGTAAACAATTTCAATATTTTTCTTCTTCTCCATCACCAAATTTTAGGTTACTTCTTTACTAAGAAACTGATCTGACCTGATCAGAAGGTTTGGACTGTCACGGCTGCTCCGAGCTGAAGGCTTTTTGAACGAGGAGGGGGGGTACCTGCAAGGCACTCCGATGCTTAAGTCAGTGGGAGTACTAGCAGATAATAGAGTTGAGGTTAGAATGATCAATACCTGACCCTCTGGAAACAGAGGGTATTTATAGCCCCCAGCGCTGGGCCAAGGTTCCTTCATTGGGCCGGGCGGATTTGGCCCAATGGAGGAACTGCCAGGTTCTACGTGGGTAGTGGGGACCAGCACGTGATCCCCTTCCTGGATATGCTGCATGAAGTGCGGGCGGACGGAGACGCGGTCTTTCCGGAGTATCGTTGGGGCAATAGAGGACTAAGTCTGCCCTAGCAAGTTAGCTCGTGACCATGTCGAGCTGCGCAGCACGGTGCCGAGCTCGACGCCAAGACCTCGAGCTGGACGGCGAGTGTCGAGCTGGAAGCCAGGACAGCTGGATGGCATGATGTCGAGCAGGACTTCATCGTGGGCTGGACACCGAGATGTCGAGGTGGACATCAGGGTGTCGGGCATGGACGTGGCCCCCTTTGCCCTTTGTGGTCCTTAGTGAGTCCCTTTGGACTGGGCCTTAGTAATGCTTTTGGGCCTGTCGGGCCCAGTCCAGAACAGGAGCCCCCCAAGTCGTGGTTCCTTTGCGAGGAGTCATGACTTGAAACAGTTGTTCCGTCGCTGAGGTCTCGTGCCCGGGATGGAGGCGTGGGCCCTCGAGGGGTCTCCTCGTGACGTGTTCGGAGACGTCGTCGGTGGTGGATGCGTGGAGGATCCGTACCGGGCGCGTCAGTCGGGCATACGAGGCATCTTTCGGGAGTTGTGCCACCACCCTAGGGGGGTAGGGCCATCATTGCGTTGGGTGCAGTGCGTCGAGGAGACGGGGTTCGTGGCTGAACGAGGTGACGTTTGGTATTCCACGTCATCCCTATAAATAGGGTCTTTGGGCCCCATAATACGTTTTCTGTTCTCCGTGCTCTCTTCGTTGCAACTCTCAACACTCTCTCCAACCGTGATTTCCTGTCTCAGATTCTTCATTTCTTAGCCAAATCCCAACTTTGATCCAAGTAAGTGATCCATTTTCTTCATTTTCCTGTTTTAGAATGCATGATTCTTGGAAATTGTAGATGTTTTAGGACCGTTAATTTGGGATTAGCCCGGCAAACTCGTGTTTTGCCCGACAGATTTATGTCTAGGACCGGCAAACGCATACTTGTGGCCGACACATTCTTAGTTTTAGGTGAAAAACTTCAGAGCTGCCCGGGGTCTTCATGATCCTGGGCGCCTGACTCATGCCGGTGCCCGGTATGTTTATGGTCGTGGCCGTGGACTTCATAATGCGGCTCGCCATGTTCATACCCCGGATCGACGTGCTTGAAGAGTGGCCGCGTAGTTGGTTTGTGGAAGAACACTGGATTCAGGAGAGTCGGGGAGGCATCCACTTGTGAAAATGGACTTGTGGTAGTGTATGGACGACATGATTATGTCGAGCATAGGGCTTCATGCTCAATCTGACTGGTTTCCCGTGCTCTGCAGGTAACCATGGCGGATGAGCCGAGCTCCTCCGGTCGTCGTGACAGCGAAGAACAAAGTGCCGACGAGTCGGCCAACCTTATAGACACTGTGACCGACCCGTCGCTGGAATGGGTGGGCGCCGTGCCTCGGGGGACGGCGTCGATATACAGTCGGGATGACCGACATCCGTTCATCGCTATCGAAGAGGGGCAGGACCAGCCCGACTTTCAACCGAATTTCGAGGTCATGCTGCCGTCGACCAACGCCAGAATTTGTTCGATATACCCGGACTACAGCTTTGCGATGTACGAGATCGCGTTTAAAGACTTGGGTTTGCGGCTGCCTTTCACAGACTTTGAGACCGGGGTTTTTACGCATTTGGAGCTGGCCCCGTCCCAGCTACACCCTAACTCTCTCGCCTTCATCCGGGCGTTTGAGCTGACGTGCCGCTACTTAAGGATAGGGGCGACCATCCCTCTCTTCTTTAGGGTCTTCCACCTACAGCGTCAGTCCCGAGGAGGGAAGCACAGCTGGGTGTCCTTGAAGCAGTCGAGGAGACTGTTTAGGATGTACATGGACTCTGTGAGGGGGTTCAAGGATAAGTGGTATGTGGTACACCCTATCACCGACTCTGCTGTAGATTCCCTCTTCGAGGAGGAAGGGCCGGTCAACAATGATGACGGGGAAGCAATGTTGACCGATGACGGGAGCCCCGTGTTAGGACGTCGGGCTAAGTTTCCGGTGTACTGGATGTCCCGACACTTCCAGCATGGAACCGGCTATTTCCACACCGCAGTCGGGGACATATGCACGGAGGATCAGCGGGCATATGATGCTCTCTGTAACTTTGTCGACAGTTTTCATCCCGCCCAATGGGTTACGCGGGAAGGGAATGATATCCTCGACAAGGATGGCTACCCGAAATTCGAGGCTCGCCCGATCGATACCAAGGCGTTGGTGGAATGTTCAACATACAGGCAGGCAGCCCGCCTGTTAGGTTGTTTGTTTGAAATTCTTTACTCGTCATTTCGTCATTTATTTACGCGTTTTGCTCGATACTGACTTTTCTTTTACTTCGTGCAGGTACGATGGCCAGCCGACATGAGAGGCTCCTGAAATTGTCAACCGGCCAGAGGCGAAACAAGAAGGTCGTGCCTGCCCCGCAATTGACGAGAATGGGACCACCGCCGAGCACGACCGTTCCTCAGCCGGTGAGGGTGGATTCGACGTCGAGCTCGGGAGCAGCATCGGATCCGGATGTCGAGGAGATTGATTCCAGTGCCATTTTGACCCAGAGGAAAAGGACCCGCGTGGAAGGCGGTTCGAATGTCGGGGAAGATACCGGCCCTGTTCAATCCTTTGCCTTCCCCCCTTGCTTCGAGGAGGAGGGCTTTTTTGAGCGGTTCCCTCCGACCGTGGTCGTTCATGAAGCCGAGGCTATAAAGAGGATGACTAAGGAGGAGAGGAAGTCGCGGCTGGTCGCCAGCGTGGACGGGCTGGTTAAAATGGCTGAAATGGCTCTGGTATTGTCTGAAGACGCAGGGGATGCTGCTCGTGTTGAAGAGCTCGAGCGGGAGAAGGCGACCTTGACTGCGAGCTCAAGGAAGTTGAAGGTCGCTCTGGAACGCTCCGAGGGGATGTTCCAAGAGCAGACCGCGATACTTGACACCGAGAGGGAGATGCTGACCCTGGAGAAAGAGAAGTCGGGGCGGTTGACCGAGGAAGGGGAGTTGCTCCGGACCGATAGGGATCGTTTGGCTGCTGAAGTCGAATGCCTGGGCAAGCAGGTTGAGGAACTGAATGCTGTTCAACAACCCGCCGAAGACGAGCCCGAGGACCTAATGGCTTTGAAGAGTCGGGCTGAGCTTATTGCCCATATCCGGAACCTCGAGGAGGACGCAGTCGGTGCCCTGGAAGACGGGTTCAATTCTGCAGTCGACCAGCTCTCATTGCTAAATCCCGGCCTGGTCACCGAGGGCATCGGGCACACCCATCGGGTTGTCGGTGGCGCGATCATTCCCCCGCCCGACTCTCCCGGCGTCGACAGTGGTGATAATGTGGAAGTTTGATTTGTATTCTTTGGATAGCGGGCCTGCGTGCCTTTGATATTTGAATTTGTATTCTTTGGGCCTGCGTGCCCGTTTATTGCATGTATGAACATCGCCGGCCTTCTTGGTCGGTTTAATATTACTTTGTTGCCTTCGGGCGTTTATACCTTGTTTATTTTGGATTTTCTGCCCTTGTATGAACTCACATGCTTGTATGAATTTAACTCAAGTCCCGGGCCCGAGGAGTGCCCGTAGGTGGCTCTGATTTGGCGAGCGACTATGCTCGTCACGATTTGTGTGCAATCTCGGCCCTATTTTGGTTGGCCGGGGTTGCTTAAGTGCTGCGCTCGAGGGGAGAGATTTTCCTTTGACCCTTGTAGATGTCCCGTTATTCTTGATGGAATATCGGGCATTTTGGAGCGAGGTTGCTCAGTCGGGCGTGGAGCCCGTAGGGACGATTCGCCCTTGGCGTGAACTGTCCATCGCGAGCTGGGTGTTCTGCCTTATGGGTACGACGACGGTGGTGCTCGGTACAGCTGTCCACGTCGGGCACTGTAGATCGTCAACGTCTACCGCGCGATGCCGTGCCATTTTGGTCGTGTGTCGGCCTGTACCTAAGCCTTAAACGAAGTTGGACGTTTTTCCTCGTTGCCCGAGCATGGTCGCTTTTGGTCGAGGGTCCTAGGTGTTGACAGTTTTTAACTGTAGTACTGCTTCAACCTAGCAGCATTCCAGGGTCTTGGTAATGGCTCTCCGTCTAACTGCTCGAGGTAGTACGCCCCGGTACCCGTGGTTCCGTGGACGCGGTAAGGTCCTTCCCAGTTCGCGGCCAACTTCCCTTCGCGGGAGTCTTTCTGGTTTCTGCGTAGTACCAGGCTGCCTATTTCGAACTCGCGCTTGATGACCTTGTCGTTGTGGCGTAGGGCCACTCGTTGTTTTAGGGTTGCTTCGCGCAGGGCAGCCCCCGATCGGATTTCCTCGACTAGGTCGAGTTCATCCCTTAGTGCTTCGTCATTCATCTCTTCGTCGAGGGGGTCTTCCGTTCGACGTGATGGTTCCATGATTTCGACCGGGATGACGGCTTCGGTACCGTACGTTAGTCGGAATGGTGTTTCACCCGTCGTTGAGTGGGGTGTGGTGCGGTATGCCCACAGGACGCTGTGGAGCTCCTCCACCCATCCCCTTTTGGCTTCGCCGAGTCGACGTTTGAGCCCTCGGAGGATGACTCTGTTCGCGGCTTCGGCTTGCCCGTTGGTCTGAGGGTGCTCGACCGACGTGAAGTGATGTTTGGTCCCCAGTTTGGTGACGAAGTCTCGGAATCCGTGGTCGGTGAACTGGGTGCCGTTGTCGGTCACCAGTGCCTGCGGAATTCCGAACCTGGCGAGCACGTTTCTTTTGTAGAAACGGAGGATGTTGTGTGAGGTGATTTTCGCGAGGGCCTCGGCCTCGATCCATTTTGTGAAGTAATCCACGGCGACGATTAGGAACTTGTTCTGATAGGTCCCTTGCACGAAGGGTCCGAGGATGTCCATGCCCCACCAGGCGAACGGCCATGGGGATGACAATGTGGTCAGCTCGTGTGGGGGAGCGAGGTGCATATCCCCGTGCTTCTGGCACTTGTCACATTTTTTCACGTGTTCCTTGGCGTCCTGTTGCATCGTCGGCCAGTAGTATCCTGCTCGGAGGGCCTTCCTCGCCAAGGATTTACCGCCCATGTGCTGGGCGTTGATACCTTCGTGTATCTCCCGCAATACGTCGGGAATGGAGGACTCGTCAATGCATTTCAGGAGGGGAATGGAGAATCCCCTTCTGTAAAGTTTCTGTTCGAGGACAACGTAAGAACATGCTCGCCGCTTTATTGTGGCTGCGTCGGCCTGGTTCGTCGGGAGTTCTCCCTTTGTAAGGAAATTATAGACCGGGGTCATCCAAGACGTGGCGTCCCCGATAGCATGAACCTCGACCGTAGTCGAGGGTGGTTCGATGCTCGGCCGTGCCAGGGATTCCTGGATGACGGATTTATTCCCGCCTTTCTTTCGTGTGCTCGCGAGTTTGGACAGTATGTCCGCCCTCGTGTTCTGCTCGCGGGGAACATGAGAGATTTCTGCTCGTACGAACTTTGCCATGTGTTTTCTGACTAAGTTTAAGTACTCAATGAGGTTGTCATTCTTGGCCTGGTAGCTTCCCTGTACTTGGGAAGCGACGAGCTGGGAGTCGGTGTAAATTTGAACTTCGCGGGCTCCTAGGTCCTCGGCTAATCTCAGTCCCGCGAGCAGGGCTTCGTATTCTGCCTGGTTATTTGATGTCGGGAAGGAGAGAACCAAGGAGTGCTCGATTACCACCCCTTCTTCGTTTTCCAGGAGGATCCCTGCGCCGCTTCCGGACGAGCTGGAGGCTCCGTCGACGAAGATGGTCCACTTGTGTTCCTTTCCCGGGGGAATGTCGTTAGAGGTCATCTCGGCGATGAAGTCGGCCAAGGCTTGTGCTTTCAGGGCTTTCCTGCTCTCGTACTGAATGTCGAATTCAGAGAGTTCCAGGGACCACTTAAGCATTCTGCCCGCCATATCTGGCCGACCCAGGAGTTGTCTCACCGGTTGATCGGTTCGCACGACAATGGTGTGTGCTAGAAAGTAGTGTCTGAGCCTCCTCGCAGCGTTGACGAGGGCCAGTGCAACCTTTTCTATCTGTTGATACCTGCTCTCGGGGCCTTGTAAGGCTTTGCTCGTGAAATAAACAGGTTTCTGCCCGTCGGGAGTCTCGCGGACAAGAGCTGCACTGATGGCTTCGTTTGAAACTGCCAAGTATAGGTAAAGCGGCTCGTTGTCATCTGGTCGAGATAGCACGGGTGGTTGAGACAGGCTCTGCTTCAGATGGCGAAGTGCGTGTTCGCATTCTTCGGTCCATTCGAAGGCTGCTTCCTTTCGTAGGAGTTTGAAAAAGGGAAGGGCGTGCTGAGCGGACTTCGCGACGAAGCGTGAAAGCGATGTCAACATGCCGTTCATTATCTGTATCGACTTCTTCGACGTTGGAGTCGGGAGGTCGGCGAATGCTCGGCACTTGTCGGGGTTGGCTTCAATGCCTCGTTCTGTTAGGTAGAATCCGAGGAACTTTCCTGCCTTAACCCCAAATGTGCACTTCTCCGGGTTGAACCTCATTTTGCATTGTCTTGCTTGGGCGAAGACAGTCTTGAGATGAGCTGCGTGATCGGTGTCTGCTCGAGATTTGACGATCATGTCGTCCATGTATACCTCGAGCATGTCGCCTATCTGTTTGTTGAACACTTTGTTCATCATGCGTTGGTACGTCGCGCCGGCGTTCTTTAGTCCGAAGGGCATTACGTTGTAGTAATAGTTGCCCGAGCTGGTCATGAACGCCGTGCAGCGTTTGTCGCCCGGAGCCATTGGGATTTGATTGTATCCCGAGTAAGCGTCCATGAACGACAAAGTTTTGTAGCCGGCCGAGTTGTCGACCAGCATATCAATGTTTGGTAGAGGAAAAGCATCCTTCGGGCAAGCCCGATTGAGATCGGTATAATCAACACACATACGCCATTTTCCATTATTCTTTTTGACAAGTACAACATTTGACAGCCAGGTGGAATACCGGGCTTCAGAAATAAAATTTGCCTCTAAGAGGTCTTTTACAGCTTTTTCAGCAGCCTCCGTTTTTTCTGGAGACTGCCTACGCCTACGTTGTACTACTGCCTTGGCGGCTGGATCAATGGCGAGGTGATGACAGGCGACCTCAGGGTCGAGTCCGGGCATCTCTGCGGCGCTCCAGGCGAAGAGATCAGCATTCTCGCGCAGACAGGCCTTGATTTGCTTCCTGGCCAAGTCGGGGAGGTCTTTGCCGATCTTCACTCCCTTGGTCGGGTCTGCTCCGAGGGGAACGAGTTCGAAATCACCGTCCGGAATAGGTCGGAGGGGGATTTGCTCGCTGCTGGCCGGTTCGTCTTGGTCAAAACGGGCGTCGAGCGCAATGGAGTCGACCTTTGGTGGAGCCTTCTGAACTTCTACCTCAGGAGATGCTCTGTCGGGCTCTTGCTTTGTCTTCTTGATGGGCCTAGTGCTGGGGCCCACGTCGACAGTATCCCGACCCCTTGAAGCGGCGTTGAAGCACCGGCGGGCAGCAGCGAGGTCGCCCTGGATGGTGGCTACCCTCCCCCTCTTGGTATAGAACTTCATCTTTAGGTGGACAGTTGAGGGGACCGCTGTCAGTTCCGCCAATGTCGGCCTCCCCAGGATGCAATTGTACAGGGATGGGCAGTCAATCACGAGGAAGCGGACCTTCACCTGTCTTGTAGCAGTTCCTTCCCCGAATGTCACGAGGAGCTCGACATATCCCCAAGGTTTGGACGTCGAGCCGTTGAAGCCTTGAAGGTCCGAACCTATATATGGAGACAGATGTGAGTCGTCCAGTTGTAAGGTCCGGAACAGCTGAGTGTACATCACGTCGACGGAACTCCCTTCGTCGACCAGGATGCGATGCACATCAAAATTGGCCATCTTTGCCCTTATCAGCAAGGGGATGACTGCGTTCGGTGCTCCACCGGGGAGCTCTTCCAAGTAGAATGTGATAGGCTCTGATCCGCCCCTCACCATTTCAAAGGTCACAGTTTGAGGAGGAGCTTTGTCGACCAGTTCGTCCAACTTCCTCTTGGCCGAGTTGATGGTGAGGTCGTTGAACCCGCCCCCGTTGATGACCATGGCGGAGGGGAAGTATTCCCACCTGCTGTGCGTAGTCAGGGGCTCCTGCAGGAGCTCGGGCAGTTCGAAATCCTCGGGTCTGGTTACCGAGAAGGCGGTCTGGATTGGCACCGACTCGTCAGATGGTCGGGCATCCTCTTCGGGCTCCTTTGCCTCGCGGGCTTCACGACGGGGAGCGTCGTTTCTCCTGTACTGTGCCAGTCTCCCCCCTTTGATGAGGGTTTCAATGGCGTCCTTCAGGTGGACGCAATCCTCTGTCAAGTGACCATGACTCCTATGGTACTGACAGTATTTGTTTTTGTCTACTCCTGGCTTGGCAGGAGCTGGTCGGGGACGCTTGACGCCACCGTCTTTAAAATCTGTGCTTGCACACTCCGCCAGAATACGCTCGCGGGAAGCCGTGAGCGGAGTGTACTCAGTAAATCGGCCCGAGGGGCCCCTTTGTTCCCGGACCTCCCGGGGTCTGTCTTCCTTCCTCTTCTCTCCGGTGCGTCGGGGAGGAGGGTCTTGTCTCGAGCTGCTTCCATGGTTGCGAGCCCTGGAGTCTCGTGCCCTGTTGGCAGCTTCTCTCTCCTCGTAGTCCATATATGCTCGGGCTTTGTCGAGGAGAGCATCAAAAGTTGCAGGTGGTTCGATGCCTACAGCTTTCCTGAATTCTGTGCCGGGGAGGAGGCCCCTCTCCAGCAAGTACCTCTTCATATGGTCCGCGCAGGGGACCTGGATTGCTTCCCGGTTGAAGCGGTTGATGAATTCCCTCAAGGTCTCATCATGTCTTTGGATGATGGCCTCGAGGGCTGCCTCGGTCTTTGGATGGCGACGAGACGCTGTGAAGGAGCTGATGAACTGGTTCTTCAAGTTCCGCCACGAGGTGATGGAGCCCGGGGCAAGTCCCTTGTACCAGTCCATGGCCGCCTTCCTGAGAGTTGTTGGGAAGAGACGGCACTTAATGGGCCCCCCGACATTGTGATAGTGGAGCATGGCTTCGAACCCGTCAATATGGTCGACTGGGTCCGCCACTCCATCATACTCCTTTAGGTGTGGGGGCTTCTCCATGCCCGGGGGGATAGGTGCGTCCATGATTGCCTGCGACAGGGGACCGCGGGGGTCGTCCTCGTCGCTCCTTTCTGGAGAAAGAGAAAGGGTCCTGTAGTTGTGTCGGGCACGTTGCTCGTGCTGGGATTCCCTTGAATGTGATGTTCGGTGATGGAAGGTCACACGCCCGTCTCTGTTGTGCCTCCGGTCGTGCCTTGATGGGTCGCGAACGGGCTCTTCGGCAGGAATGACGGGCTGTCTTTCATACTGGGGCCGCCTCTGCCTTGGTGCGGGAGAGGGGCTCCTAGAGTTTTCCCTGTGATGTCTCCGCGGGGGAGTAGGGTGTCGAACTTCTTCGACCCGAGGAAGTGGAGATGGTGGCCTTTGATGCCTCCTCGGGGGGCGTCGATCATTTTCCAGTGCCCTAAGTCTTTCTCCTTGCGCGAACAGGAGATAGTTCGTCTGGTTGATGGCCGCGAACAGTGCCTGAGCCGTGGCATCTGCCCCGGCAGGGGCTTGGACTTCATAGAACCGGGCAGCCTGGCGATAGGCGAGAGCCTCCGGATCGTCTTCGAGTCCTGGAGGAGTTGTCGAGGAAGACGCAGTGTTCCCGTCCCTGCGGGTGGAAGGTCCAGGGGCGTTTGTCACAGGGACGGCATTGTGGCCGGCACCACTGGGATTGTCCAGGTGCCCATTCTTGTCCGCGGGACCGTTGTTGGCGTCGAGGACGCGAGTGTGTTGTTCTTCACGAGTTGGAGAGGCCATGACAGTGAATGGATTGAGCTTTGGTCTTTGAAAACTGTTCGTTAGACGGGGAAGCTGTTTCCCACAGACGGCGCCACTGATCTGACCTGATCAGAAGGTTTGGACTGTCACGGCTGCTCCGAGCTGAAGGCTTTTTGAACGAGGAGGGGGGGGTACCTGCAAGGCACTCCGATGCTTAAGTCAGTGGGAGTACTAGCAGATAATAGAGTTGAGGTTAGAATGATCAATACCTGACCCTCTGGAAACAGAGGGTATTTATAGCCCCCAGCGCTGGGCCAAGGTTCCTTCATTGGGCCGGGCGGATTTGGCCCAATGGAGGAACTGCCAGGTTCTACGTGGGTAGTGGGGACCAGCACGTGATCCCCTTCCTGGATATGCTGCATGTAGTGCGGGCGGACAGAGACGCGGTCTTTCCGGAGTATCGTTGGGGCAATAGAGGACTAAGTCTGCCCTAGCAAGTTAGCTCGTGACCATGTCGAGCTGCGCAACACGGTGCCGAGCTCGACGCCAAGACCTCGAGCTGGACGGCGAGTGTCGAGCTGGAAGCCAGGACAGCTGGATGGCATGATGTCGAGCAGGACTTCATCGTGGGCTGGACACCGAGATGTCGAGGTGGACATCAGGGTGTCGGGCATGGACGTGGCCCCCTTTGCCCTTTGTGGTCCTTAGTGAGTCCCTTTGGACTGGGCCTTAGTAATGCTTTTGGGCCTGTCGGGCCCAGTCCAGAACAGAAACTAAGTTAAAAGACTATTAATTGATGACACATATTTTATATACATTAAAAATAATTCAAATTATATAATGAGTCTCGATAGTATATTTATTAACCATATTCATATTGAATTATGGTATAATAGATGTAAATAATTTCAATATTTTTCTTCTTCTCCATCACCAAATTTTAGGTTACTTCATCACTAAGAAACTAAGTTAAAAGACTATTACTTAATGACACATATTCCATATACATTTGAAATAATTCAAATTATCTAATGAGTTTCCATAGTATATTTATCCACCATATTCATATTGTATTATGGTATGATAGATGTAAACAATTTCAATATTTTTCTTCTTCTCCATCACCAAATTTTAGGTTACTTCATCACTAAGAAACTAAGTTAAAAGACTATTACTTAATGACACATATTCCATATACATTTGAAATAATTCAAATTATCTAATGAGTCTCGATAGTATATTTATTCACCATATTCATATTGTATTATGGTATAATAGATGTAAACAGTTTCATTATTTTCTAATTCTCCATCACCAAATCTTAGGTTACTTCATCACTATGAAACTAAGTTAAAATACTATTACTTAATGACAGATATTCCATATACATTTGAAATAATTCAAATTATCTAATGAGTCTCGAGAGTATATTTATCCACCATATTCATATTGTATTATGGTATAATAGATGTAATCAATTTCAGTATTTTCCTCCTTCTACATCAACAAATTTTAGGTTACTTCTTCACCAAGAAACTAAGTTAAAAGACTATTAATTAATGACACATATTCCATATACATTAGAAATAATATAAATTATATAATTAGTCTCGATAGTATATTTTTCCACCATATTCATATTATATTATGGTATAATAGATGTAAACAGTTTCAGTATTTTCTTATTCTCCATCACCAAATTTTAGGTTACTTCTTTACTAAGAAACTAAGTTAAAAGACTATTAATTGATGACACATATTTTATATACATTAAAAATAATTCAAATTATATAATGAGTCTCGATAGTATATTTATTCACCATATTCATATTGAATTATGGTATAATAGATGTTAATAATTTCAATATTTTTCTTCTTCTCCATCACCAAATTTTAGGTTACTTCATCAATAAGAAACTAAGTTAAAAGACTATTACTTAATGACACATATTCCATATACATTTGAAATAATTCTAATTATCTAATGAGTCTCGATAGTATATTTATCCACCATATTCATATTTATTATGGTATAATAGATGTAAACAATTTCAGTATTTTCCTTCTTCTCCATCACCAAATTTTAGGTTACTTCTTCCCCAAGAAACTAAGTTAAAAGACTACTACTTAATGACACATATTCCATATAAATTTGAAATAATTCAAATTAACTAACGAGTCTCGATAGTATATTTATCCACCATATTCATATTGTATTATGGTATAATAGATGTAAACAATTTCAATATTTTTCTTCTTCTCCATCACCAAATTTTAGGTTACTTCATCACTAAGAAACTAAGTTAAAAGACTATTACTTAATGACACATATTCCATATACATTTGAAATAATTCAAATTATCTAATGAGTCTCGATAGTATATTTATTCACCAAATTCATATTGTATTATGGTATAATAGATGTAAACAGTTTCAGTATTTTCTAATTCTCCATCACCAAATCTTAGGTTACTTCATCACTAAGAAACTAAGTAAAAATACTATTACTTAATGACACATATTCCATATACATTTGAAATAATTCAAATTATCTAATGAGTCTCGATAGTATATTTATCCACCATATTTATATTGTATTATGGTATAATAGATGTAAACAATTTCAGTATTTTCCTTCTTTTCCATCACCAAATTTTAGGTTACTTCTTCACCAAGAAACTAAGTTAAAAGACTATTACTAAATTACACATATTCCATATACATTAGAAATAATTCAAATTATATAATGAGTTTCCATAGTATATTTATTCACCATATTCATATTGTATTATGGTATAATATATGTTAACAGTTTCAGTATTTTCTTCTTCTCCATCACCAAATTTTAGGTTACTTCATCACTAAGAAACTAAGTTAAAAGATTATTATTGATGACTCATATTCTATATACATTGGAAATAATTCAAATTATATAATGAGTCTCGATAGTATATTTATTCACCATATTCATATTGTATTATGGTATAATATATGTAAACAATTTCAATATTTTTCTTCTTCTCCATCACCAAATTTTAGGTTACTTCATCACTAAGAAATTAAGTTAAAAGACTATTACTTAATGACACATATTCCATATACATTTGAAATAATTCAAATTATCTAATGAGTATCGATAGTATATTTATTCACCATATTCATATTGTATTATGGTATAATAGATCTAAACAGTTTCAGTATTTTCTAATTCTCCATCACAAAATTTTAGGTTACGTCATCACTAAGAAACTAAGTTAAAAGACTATTACTTAATGACACATATTCCATATACATTTCAAATAATTCAAATTATCTAATGAGTCTCGATAGTATATTTATCCACCATATTGATATTGTATTATGGTATAATAGATCTAAACAGTTTAAGTATTTTCTAATTCTCCATCACCAAATCTTTGGTTACGTCATCACTAAGAAACTAAGTTAAAAGACTATTACTTAATGACACATATTCCATATACATTTGAAATAATTCAATTTATCTAATGAGTCTCGATAGTATATTTATCCACCATATTCTAATTGTATTATGGTATAATAGATGTAAACAATTTCAATATTTTTCTTCTTCTCCATCACCAAATTTTAGGTTACTTCATCACTAAGAAACTAAGTTAAAAGACTATTACTTAATGACACATATTCCATATACATTTGAAATAATTCAAATTATCTAATGAGTCTCGATAGTATATTTATCAACCATATTCATATTGTATTATGGCATAATAGATGTAAACAATTTTAGTATTTTCCTTCTTTTCCATCACCAAATTTTAGGTTAATTCTTCACCAAGAAACTAAGTTAAAAGACTATTACTTAATGACACATATTCCATATACATTAGAAATAATTCAAATTATATAATGAGTTTCGATAGTATATTTATTCACCATATTCATATTGTATTATGGTATAATAGATGTAAACAATTTCAATATTTTTCTTCTTCTCCATCACCAAATTTTAAGTTACTTCATCACTAAGAAACTAAGTTAAAAGACTATTACTTAATGACACATATTCCATATACATTTGAAATAATTCAAATTATCTAATGAGCCTCGATAGTATATTTATCCACCATATTCATATTGTATTATGGTATAATAGATGTAAACAATTTCAGTATTTTCCTTCTTTACCGTCACCAAATTTTAGGTTACTTCTTCACCAAGAAACTAAGTTAAAAGACTAGTACTTAATTACACATATTCCATATACATTAGAAATAATTCAAATTATATAATGAGTTTCGATAGTATATTTATTCACCATATTCATATTGTATTATGGTATAATAGATGTAAACAGTTTCAGTTTTTTCTTCTTCTCCATCACCAAATTTTAGGTTACTTAATCACTAAGAAACTAAGTTAAAAGACTATTACTTAATGACACATATTCCATATACATTTGAAATAATTCAAATTATATAATGAGTCTCGATAGTATATTTGACCACCATATTCATAATGTATTATGGTATAATCGATGTAATTAATTTCAATATTTTTCTTCTTCTCCATCACCAAATTTTAGGTTACTTCATCACTAAGAAACTACGTTAAAAGACTATTAATTAATGACACATATTCCATATACATTTGAAATAATTCAAATCATCTAATGACTCTCGATAGTATATTTATTCACCATATTCATATTGTATTATGGTATAATAGATCTAAACAGTTTCAGTATTTTCTAATTCTCCATCACCAAATCTTAGGTTACTTCATTATTAAGAAACTAAGTAAAAAGACTATTACTTAATGACACCTATTCCATATACATTTGAAATAATTCAAATTATCTAATGAGTCTCGATAGTATATTTATCCACCATATTCATATTGTATTATGGTATAATAGATGTAAACAATTTCAATATTTTTCTTCTTCTCCATCACCAAATTTAAGGTTACTTCATCACTAAGAAACAAAGTTAAATAACTATTACCTAATGACACATATTCCATATACATTTGAAATAATTCAAATTATCTAATGAGTCTAGATAGTATATTTATTCACCATATTCATATTATATTATGGTATAATAGATGTAAACAATTTCAGTATTTTCTAATTCTCCTTCACCAAATCTTAGATTACTTCATCACTGAGAAACTAAGTTAAAAGACTATTACTTAATGACACATATTCCATATACATTTGAAATAATTCAAATTATCTAATGAGTCTCAATAGTATATTTATCCACCATATTCATATTGTATTATGGTATAATAGATGTAAACAATTTCAATATTTTTCTTCTTCTCCATCACCAAATTTTAGGTTACTTACTCACTAAGAAACTAAGTTAAAAGACTATTACTTAATGACACATATTCCATATACATTTGATATAATTCAAATTATATAATGAGTCTCGATAGTATATTTATCCACCATATTCATATTGTATTATGGTATAATAGATGTAATCAATTTCAATATTTTTCTTCTTCTCCATCACCAAATTTTAGGTTACTTCATCACTAAGAAACTAAGTTAAAAGACTATTAATTAATGACACATATTCCATATACATTTGAAATAATTCAAATTATCTAATGAGTCTCGATAGTATATTTATCCACCATATTCATATTGTATTATGGTATAATAGATGTAAACAATTTCAATATTTTTCTTCTTCTCCATCACCAAATTTTAGGTTACTTTATTACCAAGAAACTAAGTTAAAAGGCTATTAATTAATGACACATATTCCATATACATTTGAAAAAAATTCAAATTATCTAATGAGTCTCGATAGTATATTTATCCACCATATTCATATTGTATTATGGTATAATAGATGTAAACAATTTTAATATTTTTCTTCTTCTCCATCACCAAATTTGAGGTTACTTCATAACTAAGAAACTAAGTTAAAAGACTATTAATTAATGACACATATTCCATATACATTTGAAATAATTCAAATTATCTAATGAGTCTTGATAGTATATTTATTCACCATATTCATATTGTATTATGGTATAACAGATGTAATCAGTTTAAGTATTTTCTAATTCTCCATCACCAAATCTTAGGTTACTTCATAATTAAGAAACTAAGTAAAAAGACAATTACTTAATGACACATATTCGATATACATTTGAAATACTTCAAATTATCTAATGAGTCTCGATAGTATATTTATTCACCATATTCATATTGTATTATGGTATAATAGATGTAAACAGTTTCAGTATTTTCTAATTCTCCTTCACCAAATCTTAGGTTACTTCATCACTAAGAAACTAAGTTAAAAGACTATTACTTAATGACACATATTCCATATACATTTGAAATAATTAGAATTATCTCATGAGTCTCAATAGTATATTTATCCACCATATTCATATTGTATTATGGTATAATAGATGTAAACAATTTCAATATTTTTCTTCTTCTCCATCACCAAATTTTAGGTTACTTCATCACTAAGAAACTAAGTTAAAAGACTATTACTTAATGACACATATTCCATATACATTTGAAATAATTCAAATTATATAATGAGTCTCGATAGTATATCTAACCACCATATTCATATTGTATTATGGTATAATCGATGTAATCAATTTCAATATTTTTCTTCTTCTCCATCACCAAATTTTAGGTTACTTCATCACTAAGAAACTACGTTAAAAGACTATTAATTAATGACACATATTCCATATACATTTGAAATAATTCAAATCATCTAATGAGTCTCGATAGTATATTTATTCACCATATTCATATTGTATTATGGTATAATAGATGTAAACAGTTTCAGTATTTTCTAATTCTCCATCACCAAATCTTAGGTTACTTCATCATTAAGAAACTAAGTAAAAAGACTATTACTTAATGACACCTATTCCATATACATTTGAAATAATTCAAATTATCTAATGAGTCTCGATAGTATATTTATCCACCATATTCATATTGTATTATGGTATAATAGATGTGAACAATTTCAATATTTTTCTTCTTCTCCATCACCAAATTTTAGGTTACTTCATCACTAAGAAACAAAGTTAAATAACTATTACCTAATGACACATATTCCATATACATTTGAAATAATTCAAATTATCTAATGAGTCTAGATAGTATATTTATTCACCATATTCATATTGTATTATGGTATAATAGATGTAAACAGTTTCAGTATTTTCTAATTCTCCTTCACCAAATCTTAGGTTACTTCATCACTAAGAAACTAAGTTAAAAGACTATTACTTAATGACACATATTCCATATACATTTGAAATAATTCAAATTATCTAATGAGTCTCAGTAGTATATTTATCCACTATATTCATATTGTATTATGTTATAATAGATGTAAACAATTTCAATATTTTTCTTCTTCTCCATCACCAAATTTTAGGTTACTTACTCACTAAGAAACTAAGTTAAAAGACTATTACTTAATGACACATATTCCATATACATTTGAAATAATTGAAATTATATAATGAGTCTCGATAGTATATTTATCCACCATATTCATATTGTATTATGGTATAATAGATGTAATTAATTTCAATATTTTTCTTCTTCTCCATCACCAAATTTTAGGTTACTTCATCACTAAGAAACTAAGTTAAAAGACTATTACTTAATGACACATATTCCATATACATTTGAAGAAATTCAAATTTATCTAATGAGTCTCGATAGTATATTTATCCACCATATTCATATTTTTATGGTATAATAGATGTAAACAATTTTAATATTTTTCTTCTTCTCCATCACCAAATTTGAGGTTACTTCAAACTAAGAAACTAAGTTAAAAGACTATTAATTAATGAAACATATTCCATATACGTTTGAAATAATTCAAATTATCTAATGAGTCTCAATAGTATATTTATTCACCATATTCATATTGTATTATGGTATAACAGATGTAAACAGTTTCAGTATTTTCTAATTCACCATCACCAAATCTTAGGTTACTTCATTATTAAGAAACTAAGTAAAAAGACTATTACTTAATGACACATATTCCATATACATTTAAAATAATTCAAATTATCTAATGAGTCTCGATAGTATATTTATTCACCATATTCATATTGTATTATTGTATAATAGATGTAAACAGTTTCAGTATTTTCTAATTCTCCATCACCAAATCTTAGGTTACTTCATAACTAAGAAACTAAGTTAAAAGACTATTACTTAATGACACATATTCCATATACATTTGAAATAATTCAAATTATCTAATGAGTCTCGATAGTATATTTATTCACCATATTCATACTGTATTATGGTATAATAGATGTAAACAATTTCAATATTTTTCTTCTTCTCCATCACCAAATTTTAGGTTACTTCATCACTAAGAAACAAAGTTAAATAACTATTACCTAATGACACATATTCCATATACATTTGAAATAATTCAAATTATCTAATGAGTCTAGATAGTATATTTATTCACCATATTCATATTGTATTATGGTATAATATATGTAAACAGTTTCAATATTTTCTAATTCTCCTTCACCAAATCTTAGGTTACTTCATCACTGAGAAACTAAGTTAAAAGACTATTACTTAATGACACATATTCCATATACATTTGAAATAATTCAAATTATCTAATGAGTCTAAATAGTATATTTATCCACTATATTCATATTGTATTATGTTATAATAGATGTAAACAATTTCAATATTTTTCTTCTTCTCCATCACCAAATTTTAGGTTACTTACTCACTAAGAAACTAAGTTAAAAGACTATTACTTAATGACACATATTCCATATACATTTGAAATAATTGAAATTATATAATGAGTCTCGATAGTATATTTATCCACCATATTCATATTGTATTATGGTATAATAGATGTAATTAATTTCAATATTTTTCTTCTTCTCCATCACCAAATTTTAGGTTACTTCATCACTAAGAAACTAAGTTAAAAGATTTTTAATTAGTGACACATATTCCATATACATTTGAAATAATTCAAATTATCTAATGACTCTCGATAGTATATTTATCCCACCATATTCATATTGTATTATGGTATAATAGATGTAAACAATTTCAATATTTTTCTTCTTTTCCATCACCAAATTTTTGGTTACTTCATTACTAAGAAACTAAGTTAAAAGACTATTAATTAATGACACATATTCCATATACATTTGAAGAAATTCAAATTTATCTAATGAGTCTCGATAGTATATTTATCCACCATATTCATATTGTATTATGGTATAATAGATGTAAACAATTTTAATATTTTTCTTCTTCTCCATCACCAAATTTGAGGTTACTTCAAAACTAAGAAACTAAGTTAAAAGACTATTAATTAATGAAACATATTCCATATACGTTTGAAATAATTCAAATTATCTAATGAGTCTCAATAGTATATTTATTCACCATATTCATATTGTATTATGGTATAACAGATGTAAACAGTTTCAGTATTTTCTAATTCACCATCACCAAATCTTAGGTTACTTCATCATTAAGAAACTAAGTAAAAAGACTATTACTTAATGACACATATTCCATATACATTTAAAATAATTCAAATTATCTAATGAGTCTCGATAGTATATTTATTCACCATATTCATATTGTATTATTGTATAATAGATGTAAACAGTTTCAGTATTTTCTAATTCTCCATCACCAAATCTTAGGTTACTTCATAACTAAGAAACTAAGTTAAAAGACTATTACTTAATGACACATATTCCATATACATTTGAAATAATTCAAATTATCTAATGAGTCTCAATAGTATATTTATTCACCATATTCATACTGTATTATGGTATAATAGATGTAAACAATTTCAATATTTTTCTTCTTCTCCATCACCAAATTTTAGGTTACTTCATCACTAAGAAACAAAGTTAAATAACTATTACCTAATGACACATATTCCATATACATTTGAAATAATTCAAATTATCTAATGAGTCTAGATAGTATATTTATTCACCATATTCATATTGTATTATGGTATAATATATGTAAACAGTTTCAATATTTTCTAATTCTCCTTCACCAAATCTTAGGTTACTTCATCACTGAGAAACTAAGTTAAAAGACTATTACTTAATGACACATATTCCATATACATTTGAAATAATTCAAATTATCTAATGAGTCTAAATAGTATATTTATCCACTATATTCATATTGTATTATGTTATAATAGATGTAAACAATTTCAATATTTTTCTTCTTCTCCATCACCAAATTTTAGGTTACTTACTCACTAAGAAACTAAGTTAAAAGACTATTACTTAATGACACATATTCCATATACATTTGAAATAATTGAAATTATATAATGAGTCTCGATAGTATATTTATCCACCATATTCATATTGTATTATGGTATAATAGATGTAATTAATTTCAATATTTTTCTTCTTCTCCATCACCAAATTTTAGGTTACTTCATCACTAAGAAACTAAGTTAAAAGATTATTAATTAGTGACACATATTCCATATACATTTGAAATAATTCAAATTATCTAATGACTCTCGATAGTATATTTATCCACCATATTCATATTGTATTATGGTATAATAGATGTAAACAATTTCAATATTTTTCTTCTTTTCCATCACCAAATTTTTGGTTACTTCATTACTAAGAAACTAAGTTAAAAGACTATTAATTAATGACACATATTCCATATACATTTGAAGAAATTCAAATTTATCTAATGAGTCTCGATAGTATATTTATCCACCATATTCATATTGTATTATGGTATAATAGATGTAAACAATTTTAATATTTTTCTTCTTCTCCATCACCAAATTTGTGGTACTTCAAAACTAAGAAACTAAGTTAAAAGACTATTAATTAATGAAACATATTCCATATACGTTTGAAATAATTCAAATTATCTAATGAGTCTCAATAGTATATTTATTCACCATATTCATATTGTATTATGGTATAACAGATGTAAACAGTTTCAGTATTTTCTAATTCACCATCACCAAATCTTAGGTTACTTCATCATTAAGAAACTAAGTAAAAAGACTATTACTTAATGACACATATTCCATATACATTTAAAATAATTCAAATTATCTAATGAGTCTCGATAGTATATTTATTCACCATATTCATATTGTATTATTGTATAATAGATGTAAACAGTTTCAGTATTTTCTAATTCTCCATCACCAAATCTTAGGTTACTTCATAACTAAGAAACTAAGTTAAAAGACTATTACTTAATGACACATATTCCATATACATTTGAAATAATTCAAATTATCTAATGAGTCTCGATAGTATATTTATTCACCATATTCATACTGTATTATGGTATAATAGATGTAAACAATTTCAATATTTTTCTTCTTCTCCATCACCAAATTTTAGGTTACTTTTTTACCAAGAAACTAAGTTAAAAGGCTATTAATTAATGACACATATTCCATATAAATTTGAAAAAAATTCAAATTATCTAATGAGTCTCGATAGTATATTTATCCACCATATTCATATTGTATTATGGTATAATAGATGTAAACAATTTTAATATTTTTTCTTCTTCTCCATCACCAAATTTGAGGTTACTTCATAACTAAGAAACTAAGTTAAAACACTATTAATTAATGACACATATTCCATATACATTTGAAATAATTCAAATTATCTAATGAGTCTTGATAGTATATTTATTCACCATATTCATATTGTATTATGGTATAACAGATGTAAACAGTTTAAGTATTTTCTAATTCTCCATCACCTAATCTTAGGTTACTTCATCATTAAGAAACTAAGTAAAAAGACAATTACCTAATGACACATATTCGATATACATTTGAAATAATTCAAATTATCTAATGAGTCTCGATAGTATATTTATTCACCATATTCATATTGTATTATGGTATAATAGATGTAAACAGTTTCAGTATTTTCTAATTCTCCTTCACCAAATCTTAGGTTACTTCATCACTAAGAAACTAAGTTAAAAGACTATTACTTAATGACACATATTCCATATACATTTGAAATAATTAGAATTACCTAATGAGTCTCAATAGTATATTTATCCACCATATTCATATTGTATTATGGTATAATAGATGTAAACAATTTCAATATTTTTCTTCTTCTCCATCACCAAATCTTAGGTTACTTCATAACTAAGAAACTAAGTTAAAAGACTATTACTTAATGACACATATTCCATATACATTTGAAATAACTCAAATTATCTAATGAGTCTCGATAGTATATTTATTCACCATATTCATACTGTATTATGGTATAATAGATGTAAACAATTTCAATATTTTTCTTCTTCATC